>PVIJ01007008.1:25023-86605 GCA_004024925.1 Scalopus aquaticus | reverse complement strand
GTGGTACATATACACAATGGAATACTATTCAGCATTCAAAGAAGATAAACACATGCAATTTGCAGCGACATGGATGGAATTAGAGGGGATCATACTCAGCGAAACAAGCCAGAAAGAAAGAGAAAAATATCGAATGGTTTCACTTATAACAGGACTATAGGGAAACCAAATAGGAGAGAGACACTTGGGGGGTGGGGGGAGGGGGAGGATAAAGGCACAAAATGAACTAGAAAAGGACACAAGGGACCACGGAGATGGATCATGGGTGAATTGGTGGTGGGTTAGCCAAGGGGAATACAAAATGTAAAAGATATAAATAACAATAGAAATATATATATTAAAAAAAGTTTAATGTTTTAGCATAGACCTGACAATATATTTTTCTTATATCTTTCTAAATCTCAACTAGATCTCTAGCTAAACCCCCTTTTTTATTTCCAATTTTTGAAATATGTTCAATTTTCTTTGGTAAATCTCTCTAGAGTTTTATTTTATTGACCTTATGAAAGACCCAGATTATGAGTTTATTAACATTTTTTTCTATTATTTAATTCAATAGTGTCAGCTTTTATCATGTTAGATGCTGTCAACCTGCTACTTAAGTTCACTTAGTTCTTTAACATAACCTCTTTTTTATCAGAAATTTATTTCTTTTCAATCTTTCTTACTAAAGCATTTAACATTATAATTATTTCTTTTGATTACTTGTTTGCCTATTTCTCAACAATTTTGAAAGCTAATGTTCTTTTGTACGTAAACAGAAATTGATGTTTTAATGTCCTTGGTCCAAAATAATTTATATGGGTGATTTTAAAAAATTCAAAGTATTTTTATGTTTTTTTGACCCAATATTATTTATTTATTGTCTGCTTTTATCAAATAATTTGACTTTTATAACATCTGCTTCTGGAATTTAAGTTTTCAGTTAGTCTGATACATTATATTTTTTCTGAATGTGTTCTATACAGGTTTGAAAAGCAGATATATTTTTGGATATGTATTTATTATCTTTTATTAATTCCATTATTCAAGTCCTAATTTTCTTCTATTTTGTTTTGTCAAAATGAGAATGGTTTGGGGGTTTTTTTGGTCAATTTTTATTTTGTCAATATTTGTTATAATTCTATAGCATTAATTACTTTTAAAAAAAGATTTATTTACTTATGCATACAAAAGCTGGGATGTAGACCAGAGGTGTGGTGGGGGGTTGTACGGAGTGGTGAGAGGATTCACCAGAGACAGGGTGGGGAGCAGAACAGGCAGATCAACTGAAATACACTGCTGAGGGGAGCAGTGGGCGAGACAGGGGAGGTCTGCTGCGCCATGTGGGAATCTCCCTGGCTGGGTATTGAACTCGTGCTGCAGTGGTTCTGGATAGCTTCATAGTGCTGCGCTTAACTGGCTGCACCACCAGGGAGGCCCCACTAACTTAAAAAATCACAACAATAAACATTTGATGCAGGAAATGGCATTTGCTAGTGTTGTAGAGAATTTGGTTTGTATCCTCGGTTTTGTAAGCTACTTTTATTCTGGAAAGTCAATTTTTCTTCTGTTGTAGTTTTAATGAACCCAGCAGCACATCAACTATATCCTTTCTTGGAGTCAGGAAAAACTCTTCGAAGACATTTTTTCCTTATTTAAGTCATATCATTGAAAAAAATGGTGATCATAGTGGAGACGGTTTAAAAACACAAAGCAGAATCTCACTTTCTTTGACAATTTCTAACATTTCATAAATGTTATCATTTAGGAGGATTGTACTTTTTTTTTACCATAAAAAGTACTCTTCCCACCATTGGTTATATGCCTTCTTTTGTCTAAAATTAAAATAACTGTTTTGTTTCTTTTATGTTTGTATTTCTGATGTGCTTTAGATCATTCCTCTTTTTCCCATGATGCTTTTGTTTCATACTTTTTAAATTAGGTTCATCCTTGGGAAACATGATATAGCTGTATTTTTAAAATCTAGTTTGAAGGGTCTTGTTTTTAAAGGAGTTGTTTAAGTCTGTTCAGTGCTGTTAGATTAGGTCTTACTGTTTTGTGCTTTCTGAGGTTAATGTTCCTTGTTTATTTTTCCCTCTCATCATCTGCAGTATGAACCACACTGTCTTGGGGGGTGTTATTGTTCTACTTTTTACAGATTTGTTCATTTCAGTTGTATTCACAGACACATATCCTCTGCTTAGATAGTTCAGAGTTTCCATAATCCTGTTTTAGCAAAAAGCTATGATCTGAGGGAAGTGGAATGCAATTTCAATTTAGGAAATGGTTTACGGTAAATACTCCCAAGAAGCTCCCATTTCAGACAGTTTTATACAAAGTTCAAGAAGATTCTCAGGCTTCTCTGCTTATTTAATTTTCTTTCTTGACTAATCTATCTATTCAATCAATGTCAAGTAGGGAGAGGGTAATTTGGGGTTAGGATTAAATTGATCAATCTATGTCCTGTCAGCCCTGAAGTAAACTTGATCTACAGGCAGGCAAAAAACTAGCACAGGGGTGTCTACTAATTTGAAACCTGATCTCTCTCTGGTAAAGAGGGGTAGAGGAGTGAGACTCCCAAACACTGGTTATTTTCCCCTCTCTCCTGAGAAAAGTTCTGTTTTTTGAATAGATCTCTGTCACCACTTACTTGTGTTCTAATAACCAATTAACACCTAGATTAAAAAAAAAAGGCAAGCAGAAGTCCAGTGGATATGGAATTAAGACCTATAAGAACAATTGGTTTGCTGGAAACCAGTGAGGGCAGTGGGTTGGATGCCAGCCTGGACCGACATCTGGAGGCTTTCAATGCAGTAACAGAGTGCGATGGGTAACCTGGACGTTAGCCAAACCCTGGTGGAGGCAGGCAGTATATATCTGTTTGGATCACTCTTTGGTATATCCCATTTTCAGTGTGCAGAAAGGCTGCTAATAATTTGTATATCTTCTTTTTGAAGAATTATTCTGATAGAGGCATTCAATGTTATAACCACGTGATAATGATTACTTGACCACCAAATAATCTGTACTGCAGTTACTTCTATTTAATTGGTGTCTTTGTTCATGTTTTCACTTCTGTCAAGACTTTCCTGTTCTTAAATTCTTTCTTCTAAACTAATCTTAAGTGTGTGATTAATAAACGCATTCTTCTTATTCCATTTAAGTTACTTGAGTTCCCTCTGTCCTTCCATATAGGAACAGAGGTAAGCATCCTCGTATGTAGCTCTCTAATCTTACCTAATCTGTCTGCTTCATCTATCTAATTAATTTTAAAATGTAGCATTTAAAACAAATTATATCCCATTATACAACTTGCTTTTCCTTCTTCCCACCTAGTAATATGTGTCAGAGATCTAACTATGTTTCTATTTTAAACTATGGCACAATATTCCTTAGAATGGAATTTGGACACCCACAATTTCCTGGGCCATAACGCAATTTATGAATATGAGGATTGTTCTGGCTGGTGGACATTGTCAACAGTGTTGCCTTCTGGTTTCTGCAGAGGAATTGCTCAGACAATTTATTGCTGTTCCCTCATATTTCTGGAATTGTATTGTCAATACAGTAGCCACTAGTCGCACCCTGCTACTAACTCTTGAAATGTGGCTATTGTGAGTGGAGAACTACACTTTTTAACGTTACTTCATTTTTAAAATTTCAAAACGGAATCTGTACAAGACATTTTTTCTATTAAATTCAGTTTGGGGGCCTCCCTGGTGGTGCAAGGGGTCAAGTCTCAGCATTATGAAGCTTTTGCCAGCCACTGCAGCACGAGTTCGATCCCCGGCCAGGGAGCTTCCCACATGGCGCAGGAGACCTCCCCTGGCTTGCCCGCTGCTCCCCTCAGCAGTGCATTTCAGTCAATCTGCCTATTCTGCTCCCCACTGTGTCTCTGGTGAATCATCTCTGCCCCCTACCCCCGCACCTCTGACCTACACCCCAGCTCTTGTATGAATAAATAAAATAAATCTTAAAAATATGTAAAATAAATAAAATAAATTTAGTTTGGTTTTGGTAGGACAAATACTTGCTCCCTAATAATTGTATCACCTGAAATGTTATGTCACAGACAACATGCCAAGCGCATATGACATGCATTGCTACAGGCAGGCCATAGGTGTGTGTTTTCAGGGTCACATGTGAACACATCACCCATCTAATTAACGTCAATGAATTGATTCAATTCGGGTGATTTTTTTTCTGTGCAGTGATATAATATTGTAATGTGCTTATTTGAATATTTTGTGTGCGGACAGTATGAGTTGTGTGATACCTTTGTAAATCACAATTGGTAATTAAATCAAAATATGCATTATTGTAATTATAATGTAGTTCCATTCTTTTCCTACATGAGAACACAATTTAAAATTTAAAAGAAAGGCATAAAAGGCAAGCAGAATGCAATGAATTCTGACCTGTCACACAAGGTTCCTAGAGTAGCTAAATTCATAGGTACTAAAAGTAGAATGGTAGTTGCCAGGGAGAAATGGGGAGTGGGGAGCTAAGTGTTAAAGGTACAGAGGTTCAGTTGCAGCAAATTATGAATGGATTGTGATCTGAACACTAAAGAAAAAAAGAGACTGAAACAAGCTAAGCCACAAATTTCATGATGAGTGATAACTGCAATTTGCTGGGGCAAAGAAAAACAAAAATACTGTATTTGTTGTAAAACAAACATTTAAAAATTACAAATAGAAACTATTGAGATGTTTTCAGCAAATACACAGTGAATTTGATAAGTTTTCATTCAATATTTTCTCAATATTCAAAAAATTGGATGAAGCACATTGAAAAAGCACATGATGAAATCCACTTTCACAAGCATTAAAAAAAGGCAAATCAAAATCATGATAGGCCCTTTCATATCCTGGCTACTATCAAAACAACAGAAAATAACAAGTGCTTGTGAGGACAAAATGGAACTCTTGTGCATTGTTGGTGGGAATATAAAATGGTACAGTTGCTGTAAAAAATAGCATAGAAACGCCTCCAAAAATGGAAAATAGGAATACCGTGTGATCCAACAATGATCCTACCACTGCACTTCTCAGCATAAACCCAACAGAAGTGAGAGCAAAGACTCCTCCAGATACTGGTGCTCATGTTCTTAGCAACATTATTCACAATAGCCAAAAGGGGAAGAAACTCATGTCCATCGATAGGTGACGGGATAAATAAAAAGTAGTATGTGCTTACAGTGGAATATTACTCAGCCTTAAATGGAAGGAAATTTTGACACATGCTAAAACATGGATGAAACTTAGACACTTTGGTAAGTGAAAAGAGCCACTCACAAAGTTCCAATAATTCCACTTATACAAGGTTCCTAGAGTAGCCATATTCACAGGAGAATGGTGGTTGCCAGGGGCTGGGAGGAAAAGGAAGTAGGGAGTTAAGTATTTAAGGTACAGAGTTTCAGTTGCAGAAAATTACTAAAGTTTTTTTTGAAGCTTTATTTATTTATGCATACAAGCTGGGGTACAGGCCAGAGGTGTGGGGTGGCGAAAGGGTTCACCAGAGACATAGTGGGGAGCAGAACAAGGCAGATCGACGGAAATACACTGCTGAGGGGAGCAGCGGGCAAGGTAGGAGAGGTCTGCTGCGCCATGTGGAAATCTCCCTGCTGGGAGTAGAACTCGTTGCTGCTGCCAACAGCTCCACAGTGCAGCACTTAACCGCTGCACCACCAGGGAGGCCCAAATTACTAAACTTTTGGAGATGGATGCTGTTGATGGTGGCATGAATGTCCTCAGTGCCACAGAACTATACACTAAACAGTGGTTAAAAAGGCAAATTGTATGTTATGTAAATTTTACCACAGAAAAATAACCAATAAAACTAGTTGTCTGAAATCAGAACAAAATGTTGAACAAAATCTTTTAAATGGGTTCTGAAAGAATCGAAGATTATCATTTTGAACAGCTATGAGATGACTTGGATTTTGCATTCACATGCACACACAATTTTTACTGCGAAGATGGTAAAAAAATTACTTCAGTTATTAAAATTTTGTTAGAAAATTATGAGAAAAAGATTAAAAGCCTATTTTACTAAGAAATGAACAATCTTTAATTAAGCCACCAAACTGTCCCTAGAATAAAAGATAATTCAAAATACTTTTTAAAATAGCAGATTTTAGCTGAGTCATGGCATGAGACAAAGCCCAAATAACACTTCTAGTCTATTTAGTTTGAAAGGGCTTCCAAATTTATGAAGAAATGCTGTCAATTCATGGCTTAAAAAATCATGGCATAGACATTTTTGAATCTTTTATATCTGACAAAGAAGAATTTCAGTTAGCTATGAAAAAAAAAATTAGTTTCCATCATGCCAGATGGTGCTCCAGCTACGTTCAGTCAAAAATCTGGATTTATTGGAATTTCAAAACAAGAAACTGATGTTTTCCTTATTGCTTCATTCTACCATATGATATATATTGAAAATATTTGTGCTCGTTTTCAGAAGCAGATTCTATGGAAAGTATCATGGATACAGTGGTTAAAACTGTTCCGTGTACCCATTTAAATGCTGTGAGTCACACTTTATGGGGAAGGAATAGAGAGCAATACAGGTGAGGATCTTGTGTCTTTCTGTTCACTGGTTGTCCTCGAGAGTGTTACAAAGATTTATTGTCTTGTCAAGTCCAATTCAAGTTTTTAAAGCAACAGGAATTCTTACCAAATACTTAATACTCAAATAATGACATTATGATTTATGTTTTTTCACTGATGTCATAGTGTCTATGAATGAAATCAATTTGAAAGCTCTAAAGAAACATTTACTTCTATCTAGGAAGATAGAAGAATTTGCGTTTAAATGGAAATATCTTATAAATTAATAGTGATTTTACACATTTTCTAATACGAATAAACACAAAATATTTTCATTTTCGTGGCTGTATAATGTAAATTATCTGCAAAGCTATAAGAAAAGTTTGAAGGACGTTTTGCTGGCAATGATAAGACTTACTTAGAGAGTTAATTTTTAATGTACTCAGTACCCCTGTACATTCCATGAGTAAGTGAATCAACATAACTTGGGAAGACACAGTTTTGAAACTGATAAATTTTTGCTTCAAACAATTCTTTAATACATATGAATTTGCTTTGTCAATGTGGAAGTGAATGTGAAAGGAAATGATTTTTTTGTACTTGACTCATTAATTTGGAACAACTTGGACATGTGACTCTACTTTTTCAGGTCTAAATATAAATATAGATAAAATATTTCCAGTGAAAATTTAGTGTCCAGATTAAGCTGTAAATTATATTCTGTGATTGTAAAATATCCTAGATTTTATCCTACAACAAAAAGGAACATATCTCACTAGTAACTTTTTGTTTTTTTTTTTACTATTAACTTTTTATATGATTACCTATTGAACATAATATTTTGGAAATACTGTGTTAAATACATGTAAATTGCAGAGTAATTTAATTTGCTGCTACCTTTCTTAACAGGACTACTAGAAGATTTAAAATTACATATGTGACTTGCATTATTATTCTATTGGACAGTATAGATCTAGAATCCCTCCCTTCTTATTAGCACCAATCTACCTCTAGGAGAATTGTCCACTGTGATTAAATGACAAGAGGGGGGCCTCCCTGGTGGCACAAGGGGTTAAGTCTCAGCCTGTGAAGCTATCACAGCCACTGCAGCAAGAGTTCCATCCCCGCCCAGGGAGCTTCCCACATGGTGCAACAGACCTCTCCTGCCTCCGGGGTTGCTCCCCTCAGCAGTGTATTTCAGTCAATCTGCCTGTTCTGCTCCCCACTCTGTCTCTGGTGAATCCTCTCACCTCCTAAACCTCTGGCCTACGCCCCAGCTCTTGTATGCATAAATTAATAAATCTTTAAAGAAAAATCTGACAAGAGGGCAATTTAAGGCACTTGCCACCTCTCTCAACATTCACTATGGAAGATCTAAGAAAGTGGGCATGAACCTAGGCAATCAGAGGCAAACTCCGGGACTCTGATTCTGGAGTGGTACACAGACAGAAGGATTTGCAAGTCCAACATCAGTGCTGGAGTGTGAGCCAGACTTTTTAATTTCCCAAAAATGTATCGTTACTACTAATGGTGGTGGGTCGGTGACTGTTGGAGAATCAAACAGAATGTCCACTAGAGAAATGTAGCCAGAGGGAGCTGTCGAATCATCTGGTGAATATGGTGCCCCGCAGAAAGTTCGAAGGGGTAGTAAGCCTCCAAATTAGGAACAAGCAAGAAAGGCAGAAACCAGGAAGATGGAAACAGGATGGAGTGTGGGGCGAGCATGAGCTATGACTAAGAATGAAAGGTGGACGGGAGTGGTAGGTGAAGGAAATCACATAAAGCAAAAGATTAAATGCAGGTATGGACCCCACGTTTGCCCTCGTGAGCAGTACCGCTAAGAAAATCATCCTCGAGGCTTGGAGTTAATTAAAAAAAAAAAAAAAGGACTCCGGCAAGATCAAAGTCATGGCGTCCATGAAGGTGTTAGTGGGAATTCTGCAGACAACAGAGCAACAGACACGGCCTCCCCCGCTCGCTGTGCAGGGATGCAGTAGGCTCGCCCCCTTTCCTGTTCCCTCTTCTCACCTTCTTAATAGACCAGGTCTTGAGGTTCCCATCAGTGGGATGGATTCTGGTCTTAATCCAGAGAGATTTACAGTTCAGCAGCTCAGTCCGCATTACTTTGGGTTTAATTAAACGTGCAATTAAAAACTGGGGTCCTGAACCCTGGTGCTCACCTCATGCCCTGGTCCTCAACACATTTCCGCTTCACTCCTGGGCCTGAGTCTCTACTTAATGCCTCTCTTGCGATGGAATTTACCCCTTGCAGAGGCTGAGAAGGTTGTTGAATCTCAGCTCAGTGTCCGCAGCCCTGCCCCCCTGCGCATGCTCGTGCCTGCCTGACTTAGCTGGACCCCGCGGGCTCCTTGCTTTCCCGAGGCTTGCTCCTGACACCCCTGGTTTGAAACAAGTTGTGACAAGACTGGTGGGTCTCTTAGAGTCTGACTACCCACTTGCTTGGACACACTTTGCACCTACAGACTTGAACTTCCTCACCTGGGGGTGGTCAAGAGATCTCCCCTGGGGTGCCTCCTACGTGGCACACACCCCACTCTCTCCATGCCCCCAACCCCGTCCCAGTGTCTGGTCCTGTCAGGAGCCACAAGAGCCATGAGGAGCTCTGGCTGAGTTCTACAACGGCAAGGATATTTGCTTGTTTAGTTCACCCGATGTATTCAAAGTGCCCAAAATAACATGTGGCCCATAGTAGGTGCTCAATGAATAACCATTGAATAAACGAAAAAGAAACTATGATTCAGACTCCTCACAGGGGTTGACACACATTAGCAGCGATTAGTACCCACATGCACACATACACAAAGGATCACTCTTAATAACAGCTGAGGCAGTTTTTGTTCTAACAATGCAGGTCTAAAGAACATCCCTAATACAAACAGTTGGTGAGAATATGTGATAGCAGGCACTCTCTCTTCCTCCCCATTTTGAGTGCTTTCATTTCTAGTCTCCCCTTTCCACTACCAGGGCTGACCAGCTTTACTGGCCACCAACCCCTGTCACACAATGTAGCAGCAACCCCACCCCCACCCCCGCCAGCCTTTTCTCATTGTTTTCCTGGATCTCTGTAAAAGCCTCTTAGCTGGTCTTCCTCATTCCTCCTTCTCCCCCATTCCCTCATTTGTCCTCTAGAAGTGGCCATTGATTGTTCTAACACTGAATTGCAGTGGAGAGAGCATGATGTCAGAATGGCCGGAAGGTGACTCACTGCCAAGCTGTTTGAAGACCGACATGTCACAGCCGAGAGAGGCCCACCCCCACAGCAGGAGGCAGATTCAGGGGATACGGCATTGTCCGGGTTTGTGAGGGTTAAGTTTCAAACTGCTTCCCTTCCCCAGCTTATTTCATCCCTGAGTCATTCAATGTCAGAATTTTGAGCTTATGCTTCCTCTGGTTTCCTTAGTGGGAACCCCAGGCAGCGCTTGACTAAAAGGACTGACCCACGGCCCCCAGTGTGAGCGATACTACCTGTTCCACTCCTCGGGCAGCGGAATGTCTTGCGAGCCAGGACACCTGGCTTCTAGGCCTGGCTCTGCCACTAGTTGCATGATTTTAGGCAAATCACATCACCTCTCTGGGCCTCAGTTTCCACACCTGAGAAATGAAGGGGTTGCATTATATTAGTGATTCTCTACTGTTAGTCTTTCACCCTCCCAAACACAGTAAGGTATAGTCACCTAGAAAACATACCTCTATACAACTCCTGGGTGTTAACTAATTTCATTCCTTTCTTCCCCACTCAAGAAAGCTGATAAGAATGCAAAGGGATGACAGAGAAAATTCGGATGTGTTTTTATCAATATGAAGAAAAATAATGGTCTTTGGACTGGAATAGAGTTATACCCATTGAGGATTTAAGTACCCACCTTCAGAATATAAAAAGGAAAAGAGAAAAAGCATAAGAAAAACATTAACAGTGAGAATGAACATGAGATGGGAAATGTTTGCCCCACCATTGGTCTTAGCCATTCATGATTTTGTATAGTTTTCATTAAGCTGGGTTATAGAAATAATTTTTATGCAAAGGCCCTAAATGCAACCAATGACTACAGCTCATGTTCAACTAAAGAAACAAAAGTCTGTAGGGCCTCCCTGATCCTGCAAGGGGTTAAGTCTCAGCACTATGAAGCTGTCACCAGTCACTGCAGCACGAGTTTGATCCCCAGCCAGGGAGCTTCCCACACGGCGCAGCAGACCTCTCCTGCCTCGCCCGCTGCTCCCCTCAGTATTGCTTTTCAGTAGCCCTGCCTGTTCTGCTCCCCACTCTGTCTCTGGTGAATCCTCTCACTACCCCACACCTCTGGCCTACACCCCAGTTCTTGTATGCATGAATTAAATTTAAAAAAAAGAAATAAAAATCTGTACCTATGCAGGAAGAAAACTTGCTAGGAATCCTGCTATCTCTAGGATGGTCTCCTCCTCAGTCTTTCATGGGAGACTTTGACTTTGTACAGATTCTCCCTCTATGCAGGCTTGATAATCTTCATGCAGAGGTGACTGCAGAATTCTATGTAGCCTTACTAACAGGTTTCATGAGTCACCCTTCACAAATGCTTGATTCATGAGGCAAGGTTGGTAACTTCTGGACTAGATTTCTCTCAGAGCTCACCAAACATCAAAGTGCAGGGAACAGCCTGGCTCAACCTGGATTCACCCCACCCAGTGCTGCTTTTCCACACTCCTGCCTGAGAGGAGTGCTCTGCTCTGTTGTAGCAATCACCTTTCTTATCAGCATTTGTACCTAGCCCTAGTTAGAAAGGTTATCTCTGTTCTCTGATTGGAAGGAAAGATCCTTCTTGTCCCTGGCAATTCTTCTCCCTTGTACTTTGATTCAACACCCAGCCCACCTACCCATCATTCTTTTTGTGATCCATGTCTTCCACTTCTCTTTTCCCTGGTAAGTTGTAAGCTGTATAAGGACACAGCTTGGGTCTACTATCCACTGTTCTATTATCACTCTCAGGAACAGGAACTGATACTTAACAGATACTTAGCAACAAGTACTTAGCAAATAGTTGTGGTATACATGAGTGACTTAAAGATCAAATGCAGTGCTGGGAAAACTGGACGACTACGTGCAGAAAAATGAAACTAGACTACTACCTCATGCCATGCATGAAAACCAATTCAAAATGCCTAAGAGACTTGGACATAAGACCTGAAACCATAAAATATATAGAAGAAAACATAGGCAAAACACTACATGACATACATCTTAGTAACATTTTTAAAGACACATCCCCCAAAGCAAAGACCGTGAAGGAGAAGATAAACAGCTGGAATTACATCAAACTAAAACGCTTCTGTACAGTGAAAGAGACATTAACCAAAACAAATAGACAGCCCACTGACTGGGAGAAAATATTTGCACTACATACAACAGACAAGGGCCTCATCACAAAAATCTACAAAGAACTCACAAGACTCAACAAAGCACAAAATCCAGTCAAAAAATGGGCAGAAGAACTTAAAAGACACTTCTCCAAAGAAGAAATGCAAATGGCATACAATATGAAAAATGTTCAACACCCCTTATAATCAGGGAAATGCAAAAAACCACAATGAGATACCACCTTACACCAACAAGAATGGCACACATTAAAAAAACAGAAAACAACAAATGTTGGCAAGAATGTGGAGAAAAAGGAACACTCCTACACTGTTGGTGGGAATGCAAATTTGTCCAACCACTATGGAAAGCTGTATGGTATCTCGAACAACTAAAAATGGAGCTTCCATATGACCCAGCAATTCCACTCCTAGGAATATACCCAAAGGACACAAAAACATTAACCCTATGTTTACTACAGCACTATTTACAATAGCTAAAACATGGAAACAACCTAAATGCCCAAAAATTGATGACTGGATCAAGAAGATGTGGTACATGGATACAACAGAGTACTATTCAGCAATCAAAAATGATAAACTAATGCAATTCGCAGCAACATGGATGGAGCTAGAAGGGATGATGCTCAGCGAAATAAGCCATAAGGAAAAAGAAAAATATCGAATGGTATCACTTATAGGAGGAATATAAGAGAGCCAAACAAGAAATCAGAAGGAGAAAATAGCACACAAAACAAACAAAAGCAAAAACTGGCAGGAAACCACAAATAAGAGACATTCTGCAAGGGGAGGAGGTGGGGAGACCAAAATAAGGGAGAAAAGAGCACAAGGGATTATGGTGATGGTTCACAGACGAATTGGTGGTGGGAAATCTACAGGGGATACACAATAATGTAAAGGATATAAATTAAATTAAAAAAAAGAATGAAAAAAATAAAAAAAACTAAAAAAAGATCAAATGCAGAAATAAGTCAAATTATTCCTGTCTATTGATTTCCCCCTTTTGCATGTAAACATGCTCTAGTTTTTCTCATCCTTTATGGCAAACACTTAAAAAAATTGTCTACCCTATGTAATTCCTTCTTAGCTCTCTAGATTTCTTTTTTTTTTTAATATTGAATGGTTCCACTTCTTTTTTAAGGTTTATTTATTTATGCGTACAGAAACTGGGGTGCAGGCCAGAGGCATGGGACGGTGAGAGGGTTCACCAGAGACAGAGTTGGGAGCAGAACAGGCAGATAGACTGAAATACACTGCTGAGGGGGGCAGCAGGCAAGGCAGGAGCAGTCTGCTATTCCATGTGGGAATCTCCCTGGCTGGGCATTGAACTCGAGCCACAGCTGCTGACAGCTCCACAGCGCTGCACTTAACCCATTGTGCCACCAGGGAGGCTCTCTTTCTTAGCTTTCAAAGTGAAAAAACTGGAAATATTTGTCAGCATTCATGGACAGTTTCTAGTTCCTTACATCCTATGTCTCCTTAACCACTGAATCTGGCATCTGTTGCCTGTACATGAGTGAAACTGCTTCGGACATCATCAGAACCTACAAGTTGCCCGATCCGGTGGACACATTTTTCCTCCTCTCTGTACTTATCCTCTGACTCTAAATCCTAAGTGTTTGAATGTTTGCTGAATGGGTGTATTATTCTTTATAAATATGCAGAGGGGAAATAAGAATGATGTTTTTAAAACATGAGTATGACTATAAAAATCTATATTGCTTTGGTTTCCCCACTTTGGAATAAGGTAGACGAAATGTAAACCCATTCAGAGATTAGAGAAATGCATTTGTTTTGATTAGTCACTGATTCCTTCAGACACACATGCATATAATGAATCTCCTCAATGTGCCAGGCATTTTGGAAATAAGATGAGGCAGCAGATTTCAGGGAGGGTCCTTTTGGAGGTTGTGCCATCTACCCGAAGATAGCTAATTGTTAATTTACAAAAATGAAACTATTGGCATATGATGTTCACCTACAAAATGCACACATTCCAAATGTTCAGTCTGATGCATTTTCACAAGTTGAACATATGCATGCTAGTGGCACATGGATTAAGATAGAGAACATCACCAAAATTCCCACTGCGTCTCCTTGCAGACATTCCCTCACCTCCACAGTAACTGCTGCCTGTTCTGGTGCTCTGCAGAAATGGAGTCCCATAGATGCAGCTCATGGACCTCGCCTTTGCTTAACACGACATTTGCGAGACTCATTGGTCCTGTGGTGAGAAGCTGCAGATCATTCATTCTCACTGCTGTCTGGATTCTCTCTTTGCAATGCCCTTTACCTCCCCACACATGATCTTCTTTCCCACAAGAATCATAGCTCCCTCTCTCCCAACAGCATTTCCCACCCCCCATCCTTATTTTTTTCTCCACAGCTTCTTATTGTCATGTAATATATTATACAATTTATTTATTTTGTATATCATTTGCACCTTTCCTAGTATATAAATTCCAAGGCATCAGATAAGTGTTCAGGAAATATGTTTTCAACAAATGAACTTCAGGGGCCTCTCTGGTGGCGCAAGGGGTTAAGTCTCAGCTATCCTAGCCACTGCGGCATGAGTTTGATCCCCAGCCAGGGAGCTTCCCACATGGCACAGCAGACCTCTCCAGCCTCGCCCGCGGCTCCCCTCAGCAGTGTATTTCAGTAAATCTGCCTGTTCCGCTCCCCGCTCTGTCTCTTCACCCCCATGTCTCTGGCTTACACCCCAGCTCTTACATGCATAAATAAATAAAACTTAAAAAAAAACACAAATGAACTTCAGCTAATTCTTCATGCCACCCCATGTGTCCACAGCCAGAGGGAATGCCATGTCACCTGGGGAGAACAGATGGGTCAAGAGCTGCAACAAAGTGTCATTTAGCAGGAGAGGCCAACCTGATGTGGAGCCAGGTGTGTCTCTCCTACTGTGACATCTGTACCACAACCAGGCATATGGATGAGAAAATCCTCCTTCAAATACTTGCAAATGAACTTTAGAAATGTATTAAAATTGAAAAAGAAAAAGGTCCAGAAATAGCCATCAACAGAGACTATCCCTTAGGACAAAATTGGATCTGAATTTTTTGGCTCTAGACATTTTCTTATTTTTTGAACTCTTATTGTAAGATCGATTGATTTAGTAATCAAAAACTAAAGAATAACATCTACAATGAAGAAGATTCTTCTAGTATTGTTAAAAACTGTTTCACATTTATAAATTGATATTAAAAATATCACAATGCCCTAGAATATTTTTGAAAAATCACATATTTCATGTTACAAAAAAGGAGGCAGAGACTAGGTATTCGAATATTTCCTGCATGAATGAATGAATGAATGAAAATATATTAATATGCTAAATCATCCCAATAGGTCAAATAAGAGAAAACACTGCATCGTGCATCTCACAAAGACTGAAAAAGCATTAACAAAAAAATCCAGCATTCATTCCTGATGAAAATCCTTGGCACGCACTGGAGAAGGATCCAAAGTACATTTCTCTGCAAACCACTGCAATCTGGCTTTTGCTGGCACCACGCCCTGGAAACTGCTTTCCCCAAGGCAATCAGTGCCCGACATATTGCCAAATCCAATGCACTTGGCTGCAGACCAATAAATATGTAATACATTATGAAATGGATGATAAAAGAAACTCAGCTCAACAGTCAACATCATACTTAACAATAAAACACCAGAGCTGTTTCTTCAAAGTTAGAAATAAAACCAGATGTGAGCTACTATTGTCATTTGATATTTTTCTGGAAGTTCAAGCAAAAACAAACCAAAACCCTGGAGATGAAATAAGGCAAACTATTGGAAATAAGGAGACAAAAATTATCTCGCCTTTCAGGAAATCAAGAAGCAGAATGTAAAAACTATCAGAAATAAGAGAGTTCTGGAAATTTGTAAAATAAATATGCAAAGTGATAGTTTCCCCAAATACCAGCAAATGAAATGTCTATGGAATAACTGATGACACCATTTAGAAAAACATAAAGAAGGCAGAGAATCCATGAATAACAAGTAAAACAATCTAGGTGAGAGGCTGGTATTACAAATTAAAAAAGGAACATTTGTATGGAGAATAGATTTTTTTTCAATTGACTAAATGTGAAACAGAAATGATGCTTAGGCTGTGAGTATTATGTTACCTTCCCGGGAAAGACACGGGCCAGACATTTACCCTGGGCAAGTACAGCTTAACTCACAGAAGGCTTGAGATACGATGGAAGCTGATACCCACCCACCACCCCCCGTCTTGCTGTAGTCGACCATCTCCTAAAGTCCCTGTAACCTCAGATGACCTGAGCTGATAATTCTTCTCTCTTAGTAGGGAAGTGACATGACAGATGTGGAAAAGCATGAAAACAAGTAGATGGATAAATCAGACCCGTGGTATTGACACGTGTGTACTGGGTTAGACAGTCATGGTTACTGTCCTTGTGGTCCCTTGTGGTTTTTAAATATTATTTGGGTGTAAAACACTTTACAGAATTTTATATATTTAATGAGTATGTATTTTCTTAATTTTATGAATCAGATTATTACATTATTCTAGGCACTGGAGATATGGTGACGAAAAAGACAGATGAAGTCCTGCCTCAGTGGAGCTTCAGTTCTGTTCGGGGAAGGACACAGAGAACAAGTGAATGCATAACTCATATAATTTGTTTTAGTGATTGATTCTATGAGAAAAATAAACCTGATTGAGGTGATAGATGTGACAGGGTGCACTTGAGTTGGAGGGAATCTCTGAGGAGTTACTTGAGCAGAGATCTAAAAGGAAGGAAGAAGCCAGCCACATCGAAGCGGACCATTCTAGGCACAGGAAAGAGAGAACAGAAAGGCTGGAGGCAGAAATGAGCCTGGCACATTCCAGATTCTGCAAGGTGGCCACTGCGGCTGGACAGAGGGTGACCCACCTGGAATGTGGGCAGTACTGGATTGACTTAAAGAGAGAAAGGGATAGGGCCTCACTGGTGGCGCAACAGGATAAGTCGCAGCACTATGAAGCTATCCAGAGCCACCACAGCATGAGTTCGAGCCCTGGCCAGGGAGCTTCCCACATGGCACAGCAGACCTCTCCTGCCTCGCCCGCTGCTCCCCTCAGCCGTGTACTTCAGTCAATCTGCCTGTTCTGCTCCCCATTCTGTCTCTAGTGAATCCTCTCACCACCACCAGCCCCCCCTCTGGCCTGTACCCCAGCTCTTGTATGCATAAATAAATAAATCTTTAAAAAAGAGAGAGAGAGAAAGAATGGAATAATATGAGGTCAGGTGGTGGGGAAATAAACTGTAGACAATACTTTGAAAGAGCTTCTCCTATAATGGTCTAGTAGCTGGGAGGAGGGAGATAACCATTTTTAAAGACAGCACTTTTTATGCCTGGATGGGAATGAGGGAGGGGAGGGAAAAGACGATGAGGAAAGGAAGGGGATGAGAAGAACAGGATGCTAGTCCTGGATGGAGAGACTGGCCTATAGAGGACCAGTGACACTGTAAGAGGAGGGACACAGACTTAGAGGGCCCAGGAGGCAGCAGGTTGGTAGACTGGTAGTGAAAGAGAAAAATCACATTTTCTAATTGTTTTCGATACTCACAATTACACACTGAGATCATCCACTGAAATCCAATGAAGCCAGACTGGGAAAAGTTATCTGGGATACTTAACAATGGTTGAGATGGTGAATTGTATGTGCATTTTACCACCACTAATAATGATGTAAATTAAAAAAAAAGGAAAACAAGAAACATCACGAAGTGTGACTGCTTATGTTTTTCCTCCTACTGCTTTCAGTTGCCAGGGTACAAACAAGTGAGGTGGGTGGAAAGTTGAGAGAGTTTGATTGAAATAATATTTATGACTTTAATTAAAAAATATTTAAGAGAATTTGATTGACTTAGATTGAAAAGGAATGGTAAAAGACTTCTGGATTAGCAAATAATTTCAGAAGTATTAGGTTTGTAAGCAATGTTTTTAAGTGCTTAGCATTTCTGTCAGCTACATTTATAAGTCTGCCGTGTCAGGTGGTTGAAGCACTTACAAGAATCAGATTTGCAATTGTCGTTAAAAATGCCCAAGTTAAGGGAATGTAATCAATCAAGTTTATAAATGATGTTAAATCTTTAGGAGAATTTACTATGTCAAATTTATAAGCTAATTCAGCATTGACATAAGATGAATAAAAATTAGTCATTACCTTTAGATAAGATACATAAGACTTACATATACAATAATAAGATCTGTGACTTGTATGTTAAAGGGCTTAGTGAAAACTAGTTTAGATTTACAACTTTAGTGAGTGGAGTATTAATTGAAACACAAACAACCACAAGTATATTCTTCTGTGCCAAAGATCCAGTCATGCTAATAGGGCCGTTCCCTGAGACACAGCGTCTCTTGCCAGTCTTACCCTTTTCTCAGCTGGATATCTACCTCCCATGCTGTGTCTGAATTCCACTACAATAACAGAATATATATATATATATATATATATATATATATATATATATATATATATATATCTTCTATGTGTGCACAAATGTAAATCTTGGGTATAAATCCACACTTGGAGGAAAAAACAAACAGAAAAATTCTTATCAGAAAAACAGAAACTGGGGCGAACGCCCATAAAAGCCAACAGAGGGATTCAGATCCACAGCAAAACCAGTATAGAGAAACTCAGCACTAAGCACTCCTGAGGGAAAGCAGTTCTTCCCAGGGAAGCCTCAGGGAAATCCAAGATTAAAGTAAATAAATATGAAGAGTGATAGAGGTCCCCAAGGCAGCTCTTAAGGTAATTAAATGACACGGCTACCCTTGGCTGGGCTGGGTCAGCCATCCCCTTCTGGCTGGTTTCCTAGGTTCCCAGAATCAAGACCCCAGGACTACGTTTTGTTTTTTATTTTTTTTTTCCTTTTTAAAAAAGATTTATTTATTTATGCGCACAAGAACTGGGGTATAGGCCAGAGATGTGGGGTGGTAGAGGGTTCACCAGAGACAGAGTGGGGAGCAGAATAGGCAGATAGACTGAAATATGCTGCTGAGGGGAGCAGCGAGCGAGGCAGGAGAGGTCTGCTGCACATTGTGGGAAGCTCCCTGGCTGGGGGATTGAACTCATGCTGCAATGGCTGAGGATGGCTTCATAGTGCTAGGTTAGGATAGCTTGATACTGCTGAGACTTAACCTGTTATGCCACCAGGGAGGCCCCAGGGCTACATTTTTTGCAAGAAAATACATAATTTTCCCAGAGAACTTAAAGTTTGACCTGGATGGAGAAGCAGATCCCTTCTTAACAGAGCCTCCATAGCCATGGGACTCGAGGGGGCAGGGAGAGGAAAGCCTGTCCCCAGAGCCTCCCCATCATAGCCCAGGGGTAGTTCTCCAAGGCAGGCCACTTCAGCACATGGCAGGACTGCAGGAGGAAGTAAGCAGTGCCTCAGGTGATATTTAGCAACTGAGAAGGCTCTAGAGACCACCTGTAGAAACTAAGCTACTTGGGCTAGTGGCATAGACCCTCACCCCTTGTAAAGGGAGAACAGGCTCCTAAAGAACGAACAGGATTCCCATTTTGACTGACATTCCAGTTTCCACAACCACAAATTCTAGATAAATGAACGGGTAGACACAAAAAAACATGGTGTCTAAAATAACTAGTAAAATTTATGGTTATACCTAAATAAGTATGGACATGGATATTATGAAAAAATTTAAACCTGGAGCCAGAATTTCTTAAGATTTTAACATTGGAGTAGGGGCAGGAAAAGGCTTGAAAGTGGGTTATGACTTGGGTGGCGTCGGAGGCTATAGGTATACAGTAAGTCTAGACACTGACAGGAAGTTATCTGTTATGGGATTTAAGATCAACTGGGATGGAGTCTTCTGGGGGGTGCTGGTAATATTTAATTTCTCAGTGCAAAGATTTTTAAGCTTGGTTTGCATTGTGCTCTTTTTTTTTTCCTTTACTTTTTTCTTGTGTGTGCTATATTTCTTTAGAAATAGTGTTTTTCAATAAAAAATTTGAAAACCAAATAAAAATCAAGAGTGGCTACTAGATTGTGGTTCTCAACCTTGGCTGCATATTAGAATAACCTGGGGTGGGTTTTAGAATTATTTTTTAAAGATTTATTTATTTATGCATACAAGCTGGGGTGTAGACCAGAGGTGTGGGGTGGTGAGAGGATTCACCAGAGACAGAGCAGGGAGCAGAACAGGCAGATTGACTGAAATACACTGCTGAGGGCAGCAGCAGGCCAGACAGAAGAGGTCTGCTGCGCCATGTGGGAATCTCCCTGGCCGGTAATGAACTCGTGCTGCAGTGGCTCTGGATAGCTTCATAGTGCTGCGCTTAATCCGTTGGGCCACCAGGGAGGCCAGATTTTAGAATTATTTTTTTTTCTTTTTTGTTTTTAAAGATTTATTTATTTATGTATACAAGCTGGGGTGTAGGCCAGAGGTATGGGGTGGTGAGAGGATTCACCAGAGGCAGAGTGGGGAGCAGAATAAGCAGATTGACTGAAGTACACTGCTGAGGGGAGCAACGGGTAAGGCAAGAGAGGTTTGCTGCACCATGTGGGAATCTCCCTGGCTGGGGATCGAACTCGTGCTGCAGTGGCTCTGGATAGTCATAGTGCTGCGACTTAACCCGTTGCACCACCATGGAGGCCCAGGTTTTAGAATTACTGAGGCCCACCACAGCACATCCCCAATCAAATAAGTTAGAGTCTCTGGATGGGGTGAGAGACATGTCTCTGAAAGCCACTGTACTAGTCTAACAACAATAAACATAAATTCAGCGAGGAAGCAATAATCACAATTATTATTAATGGGTGAAATCCCCCCCTTAAAAGGTGGGATTCAAAATAAATCCAGATCCAAGTTTACTTCATTTCTCAAGTTTCCTACCTTGCTATTGGTTCTGTTCTCGCATTCCTTCTGATCATAAGATATCTGCAAGACATATTGTCCCTAGGTCCTTTTAGATTTGCATTAAGAGAAAAGAATTGGACCTCCCTGGTGGTGCAATGGGTTAAGTCGCAGCACTATGAAGCTTTTGGCAGTCACTGCATCACAAGTTCGATCCCCAGCCAGACAGCTTCCCACACGGCACAGCAGACCTCTCCTGTCTCGCCTGCGGCTCCCCTCAGCAGTGTATTTCAGTAGATCTGCCTGTTCTGCTCCCCACTGTCTCTGGTGAATCCTCTCACCACCTCCCCACACACACACCTCTGGCCTACACCCCAGCTTGTATGCAATAAATAAATCTTTTTTAAAAAGAGGAAAAGAATTCTTGAGTACGTGCCAGAAGTCTCAGCAACAATTTTCATGCATCTCTTTTTTTCCCTGCTGTGATCACATGCTTATCCTTGAGCCTAGCGTCAGTGGGAACGATCAAATTTGGCATGGACCCAATACTTCTAGAACTACATGGGCTGAGAATGTTGGGGAGAGCTGGAAACTCAAGACAAAACCAGAAGCTTTTAACAGAAGTAGGGAAAATGGAAGCTGGACAGTAAAAAAAAAAAAAAAAAAAAAATCCCTAATGGAAATACAGAGTTAAGGTGTTAGAAAACAAAAAATATAGTGGGTAGGTTCGAAGTGGAGATTGAGAAGGAAACTGGTTGAAAAAAAGATCCTACTCTTCAGAAACTGTTGCCGGTGGCCTTGACTGTAGCTGAAGGGGCTGTTAAGGACAGTGAACGAGGCAGGTCAAAATCCACAGTCCATCCTAGAGCCCCAAATATTTCTGTGGCTCAGATTTCTCTCTCTACATTTAGATACACAGCTGCCTTCGGGACAACCATCCTGCATATCTGAGAGGCAGTCAAATTCACCCTGTTTAAAAAATCATTATCAAAAGTCTGCAAATCCACTCCTGCTCTTGAGTTCCTTCTTCATCAGTCACCCCCTCCCATAAACTAGGAACCAGGAATCATCCTTGAATTTCTTCTTCTCTTGTCTCCAGACGGTTACTTCCATCTCCATATCACACCTTGGGTTCACTCCTCATTCTTCATCAGCACTTAATACAATCATAATTGAGCCACTTGGGTAATCTGAATCACTTCCACTAGGCTGGTTTGTGACAAGAGGGTCCGTGGAGTCTTTTTATCCTTGTGTCCCCAAATCTGAGCTCAGTGACTGGTATTCAGTAAGTACTCAATTATTTGTTGAAAGATTAAAATAAAGTTCCAATGATTAAAGCATAAGTTTTATGCACTGCTTTCTAAATCCAGCACCAGGTTACTCCCTGTGTAATCTTGTAAAAATGCGAATCTGACCGTATTTTCCTCTTTAAAAATCTTTGCATCTTTCAAAGGCTTCCCCATCACCTAAAGTAAACCAGTGTTTCTTATATTTTCAGTTATTGAAAATAACCATGTACTGATTGTCTGGAACATATGTAAACCTCCAAACATTCACCACTTTTAAGTTAAAAAATTAAGACAAATAATTTAAAAATTAATACTACTCAAATATTTCCTTCTTATCCAGTTCTATTATCTCCTGAGTTTGAGTTTGGAAATCAAGTTCATATAGAAAGAGATACAATGTAATTTGCATATATTTGGTATCTGAATATTGGATAACAAATAGCGAGAGTTTAGTTAGTGCAGTATAGGAGTCCCATAAAAAAGAATGAATATACTCAGATTCTGGATTTGGAATATCAACAGCAGGATGGTGAGAAATATCAAAACAACAAAAGGGATGTGTATTTGCAGTCAATCATTAAAGTGTATTTTGTATATGCATGTATGTGTGTATGTGTAGGCGTTGTTTAGTTATATACATATGAATATCTGGATTATTTTTGTTCTACTATACTAGAAAGTACTAAGAATTGTGAGCCATTAGATAAAGCAGTAAATATTTGGTGGCTCTGGCAGATGGTTTGAATATTTGGTCTGGACATATATCTAGAAACAACTGAAGTTTTTTATTTTATTTTATTTTATTTTTTAAAGATTTATTTATTTATGCATAAAGGCTGGGGTGTAGGCAGAAGGTGTGGGGTGGTGAAAGGATTCACCAGAGACAGAGTGGGGAGCAGAACAGGCAAATCTACTGAAGTACACTGCTGAGGGGAGCAGCGGGCAAGAGAGGAGAGGTCTGATGCCCCATGTGAGAATCTCCCTGGCTGGGTATCGAACTTGTGCTGCAGTGGCTCTGGATAGCTTCATAGTGCTGTGCTTAACCCGTTGCACCACCAGGGAGGCCCTGAAGTTTTTTATTAAAGACCAGATTCACAGGCAACTAACACAAAGAACATGTCCCTTCAAAGGCTGGACATTGGGTGTTTTAACTTGGGAGGTAGTTGCTGATGAATTTCTAATGCTTTTTTGTTTGGATTCAGCTCTGGAAAGAATTTCTTCATGTCTTCTGGCAATGTGGATGGGTTTAAATATGCACAATAATATGTCTTTGAAGTCCTTCTCCAGAATAGAGGACCATCAAGAGGAAAGAGGTGATGTTTGCCGATGGAAGCTGACTGCATCGCAGTCCAATTTCCTGATATCTTATCCTCAGCACTGAAGATCGTATTAAACTGGGTCTGAAAGGAGAAGTTCAAGCTTTTCAAGCCATTGACCACAGCATGTTGACACACCACTTAAAATCACAGAGATAACATTTCCTCATAACACTGATAATGACAACAGGGACCAGATTTATGATTTCACGGCATTATTAGCGTTATGAAGAAATCTTATCTCTTCTCTCATTTCGATGATTCATGTGAGCATGTTCCCCGTGGACAGCCAGCACGCTTCCGTGTGGAGAGGCAGTTTTAGTACTCGCCACCATTTCTTCACAAAAAACGCAGGAGAGACATATGCTCAGTGACTGAGATTTGATCCTGTTAACGATTTTCATTACTTCTCCAACACTTAAGATCAGGATGCATGACTGTTCTCAGTAAGTACAGCAATGGACAGTTTAACAACGGTTAAACAACTATTGCTGAGTAGTCAAGTGCGGTGGGTGGCAGAAATGGCCCCTGTTCTTCATCCCTCCTTGTATTCTTGCCCTTTGTTATATAATGTCGCACCTATCACGCCACCTTGGCACTGGTCGTGTGACTTGTTGAGGCCCTGTGGGATGGTACGAAGGTGACACAAGTAGACCTAAAAAGTGCATGCATATTTGGGCTCGCCTGTTCTTATCCTCAGCCTTTGCCATCAGAACATGTTTGCAGAACCTATGGGTAGACTTGGGTTACCCCAACTGTCTATTTATCCAGCTAAGTATATCACAGAGCCAGCTGATACCAAGACATATGAAAGAACCCAGTTGAAAGTGGCAGAGCTGCCTGCATGACCCACGGGCTGGACTTTTTCCACAGCCATGTGACTTTTACAGTCACATAAGACCCCATGCTAAGAAGGGCTTATGTTGGGCCTCCCTGGTGGCTCAAGGGGTTAAGTCTCAGCACTATGAAGCTATCCAAAGCCACTGCTCATGAGTTCAGTCGCACATGGCGCAGCAGACCTCTCCTGCCTCGCCCGCTGCTCTCCTTTTCAGTGTACTTCAGTGGATCTGCCTGTTCTGCTCCCCACTCTGTCTCTGGGGAATCCTCTCACCACCCCATACCTTTGACCTACACCGCAGTTCTTGTATGCATAAATAAATAAATCTTTAAAAAAAATAAGGAAGAAAAATAGATATTTATTAAAAAAAGAGAAGAAAAGAAAGGCTCATGCTTGGGTACTGTTCCACTGTCATTGTCTTAGAAGTCTTAATACTTTTTGCCCTCCACTTTTATTTTGCACTGAGCTCCATGAATGATGTCGCTAGTCCTGTCCACATCTCATCACTGACACTTGAGTCTTGCCGAGCTCGAAAGAACCATTCAGTTGGTCTACAGCCTCACAATATTAGTAAATTCCTATTTAACTGATTGGATTTTGTCCTTGTTTTACAGTATTGGAGCAATGGATCCTGAGCCATGAAAGCTTTCTTTGTTGGATTTGTGGTAAGATTTCAGGCCTCAGTGGTCCTGCTTTCGGCCAACCCTGTTTGAGCGTTTTCCCACCAGGGGATGGGATTGGAAACTATTTTGAACTATATTCTCTTTCTTCTCTTTATTGCATGCTACTTTGTATTAAAGTTCCTTTCCATTGAAGGTCTTCTGCACTAGAGTATGTTTTACCTTGATGCAGTGGATGGCAGAAACTATTTAGAGCAGGCAGGTTTAGGGGTCCTGGGGTGCGCCTCAGCCTGCCCTTTAATAGCATGACTTGCACCTTTTTTTACTGCTGTTTTGTCTTCTTAGCATTTAGAAATAAAATTAATCAACACCATAAAATTAATCAAATGTTATTCTTATCCCAGCCCAGGGAAAATTATTGGCGAATGTAAAAGGTGATTGTGTTTTGGAAAAGACATGACATCTCTGAGCCCAACGTGAAGCTCTAAGTGTACATTAGAGACAGGAGGGGAGTGCAGCCTCATTCAGTAAAACCCAGTTCTTAGCTATTCAGAGCCACACTTTCCATTCACACTTTCCCTTTCAGCTGCTTGAGTGAAATCATCACATTCACAGATGCTCCTGTCCCAACAGATCCTGAAGTCCTGTTCACTAATTATGCTCCAGAGCTGCTATGTTTGTACTACTATTTTTATCTTTGCTTTTACACTTCAATGAACCACTTTTTAGTCACTAATCTATTTTTGTTAATCAGCCCCATAACACAACATAATAGTAACAACAAAATATGCAAATTGTACGCACATAAGCAGTAATATGCAAATGATATCGCTAAACGAACTATAGGCTAGTAACAGAATTTTAAGTACACCTTGTGAAGAGTCCGCTCCGTCTGAGCCATCTGCACACTTGCATCCCCATTAAGAACACAAGGGTACTGGGTTATCTTTCTACCCTTTCAAATTTATAAAATTCTTACACACATATGATGCCACAGAAGCTTTTCTACTACTTGAGAACCATTTGTTTTATAGACAAATTGGTTACATTTTAGAAATGCTGGCCTAAAAGATAAAGCCTGTGACATGGCGGTCTATAATAAATTCCATAAACTAGTCTCTTGGTCAGTGTAAGAACAGCACTTTCTCTTAACTGAGATCTGGGATGATATCATGTGATCAGGCGCCACTCTAAGCATCTCTAATGGACTCTTATTTCAGACTCACAATAGCTCTAGAAGGTAGGTACCAGTGGTGTTGTTAGGAATTTACAGATAGGGAATTAAGAATATTACAGAGTACTTCCTCAAGTTTGCAGAGGTTCTAAGAGGCCAAGCAGGAATCTGATCCCAGGTTGGTCTAACTCTTAATGATTGTACTATTTACCTTCCTTCTTTTTTCAAATTTATTTTTTTAAAGATTTATTTATTTATGCACACAAGAACTGTGGTGTAGGCCAGAGGTGTGTGGAGGGCAGGGAGGAGGGAGCGGATTCACCAGAGACAGAATGGGGAGCAGAGCAAGAGGATCTACTGAAGTATACTGCGAAGGGGAGCAGCGGGCAAGGCAGGAGAAGTCTGCTGCACCATGTGGGAAGCTCCCTGGCTGGGGATTGAACTTGTGCTGCAGTGACTTCGGATAGCTTCATAGTGTTGAGACTTAACCCGTTGCACCACCAGGAGGCCCTGCTATCCTTCTTTCCCCCCAACTCTATGACCTCCTCTGCCTGCACTCTCACATATATATATAACCTCTTCTATGCTACCTTCTATGTCCCAGTGAATTGATCTTCCATCTGTATCTGTGTCCATTTTATTTATGTCTGGAATGTTGTTTCTTCCCTTGTCACTTTGGTGAAATTTGACTCACCCTTCAGCACCCAATTTAAGAGTCTCTCCTTTCACCCACATGCAAGGATTTTTACCTTGTCTGCAATATCAGTCTAAATTTTATTTCTTTCCATCCTCCAGCAAAAGAAGCCAAAATGTCTAGAGTGACAGCTGAGTTATTAAGAATTACAATATGACAGAACATAATTTACTACATTGTATCTGATTGTTCCCTGGCCTATCATTAGTTGACTCCATTTATTGACTTATGCCTCAATGAATAGGCAATTCCTTACCTTAAAATGTTATTCTCATGCGTTCAGAGAACAGAATTAATTCTTATTGCATCCATAATAGCAACTAGTTAACTTCATGAGGCAAAGAGAATATATTCTCTATTTTATCCTTTCCAATTTACTCTCTGAGAGTGAGACCCATGATAATAAGTAAAGTTGCAGAATTTACTATCTCCAAGATATTGTAGAGATAATGCTTTATGGATGCTTAGAAAACACGGCTCTATCACAATGACAAGGATGTAGCATTAGGTCTGCTGGCCATTAAGAAAACTGTAAGTGAATCAATTATTTCTCTCGAAGAGAGAGTAGAGATAGTGGTTTAAAGCAACAGTCTCCTCTTAATCGAACACTTACTCAACCAGTATACATTTTGGGCCTGTGTGCCCTTAAAGTGTGTGTTTATTTATAGCTTAAGTGTTTATGTAAACTATGGTAGCAACATTCCATGTCTCACAAAACATTCATGAAATGGAAATGAAAAAAGGGTGACATGAAGAACAATAAATAGAAGTTTCATTCTTTTTCTTCTTCACCCAGTGGATCCTCTTTTGGGATATATTACACCACTATTGAAGACTTATAGTTTTTAGATCACTCATAAGTCATTTACCCACTCAGACACTCAGTTGCCTCACAAGTAAAAGGGAAATCATAATTATACTTTCATCATAAAGTTGGGGATTAGAGTCATTTGACATTTATTGAAGTTACTGAAACCCTATTATAAGTAGGGTGCTATTCTAAGAATGGGATCTAGAGTAGGTAAAATACTTAGCTTAATGCTGGCATGTGGAAAGTGCTCAATGCATATTTTCATAATTATTCCTAAGAGAAAGAAGCTCACTTAGCCTTGTAAAATCATAGACCAAATCAAATGCCTTCCTCAGCCATGGGTATCATCAATTTCATCTTCTCAACAGGCATATATGAAGGACAGAGGAGAGGAAACACAGCCTCATGGTGCATACAAAGACTCTGACTTCTGGAGGCCAATCCTGGCTCTACTTACTATGCAGAGCCTTTGAAGACCCAGGTCCCAGGGCCACTCAGTGAACCAGGCACCAGGGTTGCAGTTGCTAAGCTGGTTTCAGGTACCCAAGCAAGAGGCCGGCCCACCTGCTGACCCAGACACCAGACCTGTTCACATAAGGACTCCAGTAGTAAGCCCACCCATGGACATCCCAGATGGTCTCCAGAATATCTGGATGGGCAGACTAAAACCAGGAACAAGACAAAGTGGCTGCTCTTACCACTTTTATTCAATATAGTATTGGAAGTCCTAGCCAGAGCAATTAGGCAAGAAAAAGAAAAATAAAGACATCCAAATCAGAAAGGAAGAAGTAAAGTTGTCTTTGTTTGGAGATGATATTATGTTATACAGAGAAGATTATTATAAAGATCCCACCAAAAATATTAGGACGAATAAAATGAATTAAGAAAAGTTGCAGGATACAGAACATAGCTACAGAAGTCAGTTGCATTTCCATACACTAACAACAAACAATTTGAAAAGAAATTTGTAAAGAAAACAATTCTATTTACAATAGCATCAAATAGAATAATAATTTAAAAAATACCTGGAGGTGAATTAAGTAAAGAAGGTGAAAGATTTTTGTACTGAAAATTACTGAATGTTGATGAAAGAAATTGAAGACACAATAAATGGAAAGATACTCTATGTTCACAGATCAAAAGAATAAATATTATTAAAAGGCCCATACTTCCCAAAGTCATCTATATTCACTGCAATCCCTGTCAAAATTCCAGTGGCATTTTCCAGAGAAATAGAAAACATAATCCTAAAATTTGTAAGAAACCATAAAGACTGAAAAACCAAAGCAATCCTGAGGAGGAAGAACAAAGCTGAAGAAATCATACTCCCTGATTTCAAACTTTATTATAAAGACATCATAAATAAAACAGTATAGTTCTAGCACAAAGACAGATACATAGCCCAATGTGGACTAAATGGAACAAAATTAAGAACCTGAAGATAATCCCACACCTCTATGGTCAATTAGTAATTGAGAAGGGAGCAAGAATACTCAATGAGAAAAAGATCCTGTCTTTTATATATGGTGCTGGGGAAACAGTATATTCATGTACAAAAGAATGAAATTGGATTCCTACCTTATAGCAATGCACAAATTACCTGGAAATGTATTACAGACATAATCGTCAGATGTGGAACTATGAAACTACTGGAAAGAAGCATAGGGGAAAAGCTCTTTGACTTTGGTCTCAGCAGCAATTTCTTGAGTATGACAACAGAAGTATAAGTAACTAATGCAAAAAACCAACAAGCAGGGCTACATCAAACTAAAAAGTCTGCACAAAGGAACAAATAGCAAAATGAAAAGGCAGCCTACGGAATGGGAGAAGATATTAGCAAACCATCCATCTGATAAGGAGTTAATATCCAAAATACATAAGAAACTCAAAACAACTCAGTTTACAAAAAGAATCTGATTAAAAATGGGCAAAGGACTCCAACAGACATTTTTTCTGAGAAGATGACCAAAGGACCCAGAAAGATGCTTAATATCACTCATCATCAAAGAAATATAAATCAGGGCCTCCCCGGTGGCGCAGCGGTTAAGCACTGCGCTGTGGAGCTGTCGGCAGCGGCAACGTGAGTTCGACGCCCGGCCGGGGAGAATCCCACATGGCGCTGCAGACCCCTCCTGCCTCGCCCGCTGCTCCCCTCAGCAGTGTGTTTCTGATCTGCCTGTTCTGCTCCCCACTCTGGCTCTGGTGAACCCTCTCGCCCCCCCACGCCTCTGGCCTGCACCCCAACTTGTATGTATAAATAAAAATAAATCTTTAAAAAAAAAAAAGAAATATAAATCAAAGACACAACAACATATAACCTCATACCTGCTAGGATAGCTATTATCAAAAAGACAAGAGGCAACAAGTGTTGGTGAACCTGTGAAGAAAAGGAATTCTTGTACACTGTTGTTGGAAATGTAAATTGGTTCACCTACCGCAAAAAAACAGGGGGAACCTCCCTGGTGGCACAACAGGTTAAGTCGCAGCACTACGAAGCTATCCAGAGCCACTGCAGCATGAGTTCGATACCCAGCCAGGGAGCTTCCCCCATGGTACAACAGACCTCTCCTATCTCGCCCGGTGCTCCCCTCAGCAGTGTACTTCAGTAGATCTGCCGGTTCTGCTCCCTACTCTGTCTCTGGTGAATTCTCTCACCACCCCACATCTCTGGCCTACACCCCAGCTTGTATGCACAAATAAATAAATCTTTAAAAAACACAGTGGGGACATCCCTAAAAAAATTAAAAATATAATTACCCTGTGATTCAGCAATCTCGCTTATGGGTATATATCCAATAGAAAGGAAATTCCTATCTCAAAGGGATAGCCACACCCTCATGTTCATTGCAGCATCATTTACAAAACCAAAAACCTGAAGACAACATGTGCCCACTGACAGATGAATGGTAAGGACCATCATTACAGCCACACGCACACACAGGAATATTGCTGAGTCAAAACTAAGAAAGTCTTGCCTTTTGTGACAACATATAAGAACACCGAAGAAGACCAAAAAAGTCAAATACAGTATGTTCTCAGTTGTAAGTGGGATCTAAAAAATCTGAACCCATAGGAATGGTGGTGGCCAGGGGTACAAACTTCCAGTGATGAGATGAAGAAGTTCTGGAGACCTAATATGCAGCACAGTGACTGTAATTAACATGCTGTATTGAGAATAAAGAGGGCAAATCTTAAATGCTATCACCACACACAGAAAAAGGTAATCATGTGAGGTGAGGAATGTGTTAACTAACCTTATTGTGGTAACATTTGTCAATATACACTATCAAATTATCACATTGTACACCTTAAACTTTCACATGTTATATGTCAATAAGATCTTGATAAAGCTGAAAAATGAAAATTAATTAATATATAATTCACTACACTAAAATAGTAAAGTGGAAAAATCATTTAATTATCTCAAAAGGCATAGAAAAGGATTTGATAACATACAGAAACCATTCGAGGTTGAAATAAAACAAACCTCTGAGCAAAGGAGAAATGGAGAGGAATTGTCTTAATCTAATAAAAAACCAAAACTCTAATAAAAACCCTTCAGAAACATGTTACCTAATTGTGTAATGTTGAGTGCTTTCCCTTTGAGATAAAATGAGACAAGGATAATTGCTTTCACCAATCCCATTATGTTGTATCAGAAGCGTTAGCTGGTAAAACGAGGAAACAAAAAGAAATTAAAAGGTGTAAGGACTGGAAAGGAACAAAATCAACTTACAGAAAACAATTCAGCATTATCTTGTAAAATTAAACTTGTTCATATTCCATGATCCAGCACTTGATCCAAGAGTGTCTAGTTTCTAGTTACATAGTCTAGAGCAATTCTTGCACAAGGACGCAAGACATGCCCAAGAATATTCATAGCTGTATCTTTGTAATACACCCAAACTAGGGGGCAAGGACCCAAGTATCCATCAACAGCTAAATGGACAAGGTAGCAAGGTAGTACATTCTCATGGTGGATTACTATAAAACAATGAACACAACTGAATGATAGTTTCATACATAAACACAGATAAATCTCAAAAGTAAAATATTGAGCACTAAATAGAAGATTATCTGTGTGTGATTATATTTACATATAACTCCAAAAATCAGAAAAACAATGTATTTCTGGGGATGCACATATATGTGATGAAACTAGTAAAAAGTAAAAAAAAAAATAGGACAAAAGAGGACATTCTTGTTAAATCAAGATCTCTTTTGAATGCAGAAAACAAATGAGTGTGAAGTTCAGGGGTTCAGGAACTTCTCACCTTATCCAGAAGAGCACCATTTTCTCCCCACAAGACAATCTAGACCAGTGATTCTCAATCACCAATGGCCATTGAAAGATCACCTGAAGATCTTATTAGAATACAGATTTGAATTCAGAGCATCTGGGGTAGGCCTGATACCTCCATTTCAAACAAGCTCCCAGGTGACGCTGGTTCGACTAAAGCTCCCAGGTAACGATGGTACTGCAGTTCCCCAAGAACAAAGACTTTGACCTCCTCATAGCTTCTATTCCATTGAGCCTACCATTTGCTCATTCCCCATCATTCCTTCCTGGTTCCATTGCTATTTGGGTGCCGCTTATATTCCGTGGCTCACCTTAACAATCATTCCCTTATAAGCCATCAACATTATTACCCTTTTCTGGAATTTGCCCAGCAAAACTCTAACTAACTTACCTGCACTCTACCATTTCCCAAACAAGCCACCTACTTCCTTGCCTCAGGGTCTTTGCAGATGCTGTTGCCTTGAGAAGAACATTTAAAACATTCTGAGTTCCATGTGGCCCAATTTTCATCCTAGGGGAAAAACTTCAAAAGTCTTCTCAAGCTCCAAGTCATTCCCAGAGAAGCCTGCCCAGTGTTCAAAGGGCATGCCCAGACTCCTGCCTGTTCTCACCAGAAAGCAAAGTGTGATGTAAACCAGGTCTAAGTTCTTCTCCATTCATAGCAAAATCGACTCCCAATTTCTTCTTGGCTTTCCTCCCATGGTAGAGGAAGACAGTATAATGCTTATCATTCTGAATTACTGGAATTCAAGAGTAGACTGAATCCTAGTAGACAAGAAATAATTACCCACAATGTTTTGTCACTCCTCCAGTCCAGAGGTTTATCTCTCTCCCCCTTGAACGTGGACTTGACCTTGTCACTTGTCTAGGCCAATGGAGGGCTAGCGAACAAATGCAAGCAGTGCTTGCAAAGTGTGTGTGTCTTGGGCCTTCCCCTCTCTTGCTGCTTTCGGAGTGCAGGCCTCATATGAAGATTGGGCCAGATCACTAGCTCTGGCCACACATGGCTGGCCACTTTCAGTTGCTTTTGCTAATGAACACACACACGTTGAGACCATGTAAGGTCAACCACCCCAGTCAGCCTCCCAGCTGACCAGCTCCCCGAGGAATCGAGGCAAGAACAGAGTCCCGTCCAGGGGACTCCAGTGACAACCGCCAGCTTGCAGTGTAATGAGTTACAGATAATTGTTGTTTTAAGCTATTACATTTTGGGGTGTTTTGTAATGCAGCAAAAACTGAACCATGTCGTGAAGAAGTCTTTTCATATTGCAGACCTTAGTATATTATTTCCCTATTTAAAATGCTTTAATGGTTTTTCACTGAACCTGGGATGAAACCCACGCCACTTTAACGAGGTCTGCAGGCACCCATATAATCTGAGTGATCTCACCTTCTGCTGTGGTTCCCCCTCCCCCACTATTCTCAGCCCATCAGCATTCCTTCTGCCCTTCAAGTGGTTCTAGCTTTGTCCTACCTCAAGTTCTCACACCTGCTGTTCCCTCTGCCTAGAATTCTCTTCCTGGTTCTTTGACCAGGAAGATTTTGGTCAAAGAATCTTTGATCCGATTGACTCCGATCCCGCCCTCAGGTCAGAACTTAAATATTACATCTTTTGATTCTTTGTCTCTTTCTCATGGTACCATATTATTCTCCTTAACGAGTTCCTTAATTTGGAATACTGCACTGTCTTGTGTGATAATATGTTTGCTAGCTGTGTTCACCACTGGATTGTGAGTTCCAACAAAACCAGATGTGTCTGTCTTGTTCACAAATGTGGCTTGAACGTTATGTGCTACCTGCATATCATTTTGGCTACCCATGCAGGCCCGAGAGAAAGGCTGCTTGGGCTCAAATCCTAGCTCTACAGACTGAGTGACCTAACTGCTTTCTGCCTCAGTTTCTCCATCTCTAAAACAAGGATTCAAATAGTACCTCCTCATTGTGTTGTTGGGTGGATTGTGCTCAAAAATTATTTCTTGCTGAATGGATGTCAGCATGCCTGTGTTACAGCGAGCCAAGAGTTTTTGACACAGCCAACCGCTGTTTCCTGTGTGGCTATTCGCCTTCCCCGTGGGTAGTTTCTCAACCAGTGCGTGCTCACTCTGCAAAGGTGCAGCTTCAAACTCTGACCCCATTCTTTGAGATGCCTTGTGACACCAGAGTGGGCCCTCAGCATTAAACAGTGGATTTTGGTCCCAACTTAAAGACCCGACTTGTCCCACAGAGTCAGACATTTGGGGTCAGAGACCATTGTCTCTAGACTGGTGCAACTTGATGAGCCCCTAACTGAGCAGAGATCTGGAGCCAACAAACATCTCCCAAGAAGCAGTTTTGATGTCCCTAAGAAATATATCAATCACCCTCAACACAGATGCATGTACACACATACACCCAACAGGAACTGGGCCATCAACATCGTCTGAACAAGAAAAGCCTTTTACAAGGGCCACTTAGTACATTTCCAACTACCAAATCTTCAGATGGTCCTTCAGGTTCTGGACAGAAAGGACATAAAACCAAGGTGTATGAAAAAAGAATTTTAAAGGGCAAGGGGAGATATTCCTAAGAAAAGCAGTGGGAAAGAGAAGCAGAAATTGGGAGTTGAATAAAATGAGAAAATAAAAGGGGGTGGAAAGGGGAGAAGGGGAGAGACAGGAGAGACTCAGAGGAGCAAGACGGAGAGAGGAGGGAGAAGCCTGGAAAGATAGCAGGAGGGGAGAGATGGAGACTCTCCTTCCTTCCTCGCCAGCGAACCCAGTAACAGGCACAGGCGGCTCCCCAGGCACAGCGAACCCAGTAACAGGCACAGGAGGCAGAGGCTGCGTCTGTTTGGCAAGGTCTGAGAGCTGCAGCTCCCCAAGCCGGCAGGCACTTTCCTTCCAAAGTGCCTGGCCGACGAGGTGCCCTGCACATGCTAATGAGGCAGTCTCTGACAGCTTCACAAATAATTGTGCAAAGTGTTCAGTAACTTACCAGGCTGGGAGTCAGTGGGCTGAAGAATGGTGGGGTACAGCTCCTGGGGGACCCCTGCAGAGGGGCCTGGTCTCCAGGTACCTGGTGCTCACAGGTTAGTGGCTGCAAGATGAGAGGTTTCCATTCAGTCAGGCACCCACCCAAAGGTAGGGAGAGCCCGGCCGAAAGGCAAAGGAGAGGAGGGGAACCTGGTTGTGTTTTTGTATTTAAATTGGTTTTGAGCCCACGTAGCCCAGGGAGTCACATGCTGCTTCCAACATCACCGGAGCCGTCACGTGATACAGGTCCCCCATCATGTGATGAGACAAATCTGCCTAACTTCAGCCCCCCGCCCCCACCTCCAGCTCACAGACTGACAGATAAAGTGCTTCTGGAGGCGCCCCCCTCCCCCCAAAAGCAGTAATAGAGGGAGGGATGCAGATGGAGAACCCTCAGAGCCCAGGCGAGGCTGAGATCTTGATGAATAGTTAATGTGCCTTTCTCTCTCTTCCTCAGCTACTGCGACTTGGAGCAGTGCCAGCCTCATTTGAATTCCAGCCTTTGTGAATAACTCAAGTGTCGCCACCGTTGCTCCAGCAATTGCAGGGCGTTTGAGCTCACACCATCCTGCCTCATTCTGGAGAGCCCAGCTCCACTGCCCCCACCTCCCCACAGCTTCCAAGCCTCCTCCCAGAACCGTGGGAGTGGGGCGGAGGTGGGGAGACTGTAGAGCCGCAGGAGAAAGGGCGACTGTTCCTGCTGAACCTTCTAGTTCTTTTTTCCCCCCAGCTGCAGAAGGAGCCAGGTGGGGCCCCAGCGCCTTCTCTGATTAGGTTGTCTTCTCTTAGTGGTAGCTCTGCTATGTCTGCAGAGCTCACTCTCTCTCTGAACATTTCTATATTTCTCTCCTTAATCAGGATACAGTTAAATAGATGTGGTTTAAAAGTCTCTGGGGTTTGTATTCTTCCACTGCAGTACCTTCTGTTCTCATTCATTCATTCATTCAATCTTTTATTAAACATTTTATATAGAGCAAATATTATGTTGTAGGTCCTGTGCTAGGTGGATACTCAGAAAGGGGAAAGGAAGAGAAGAGAGGAGAAAGAAATTCATAAAGCAAGATCTCTGTCCTTGAGGCGCCAGTTGCCCATTAGCGGCCACAGAAACATCAACAGATGTAGCAGATGCAAATTTCAGAGTGACGCAAACTCAGGCAAAAACGTGATCCCTTTATTTGTCTGCACCTGGACTTCACCTCTACTCCAGCCTTTATTCTGCCCATAGAGGAATTTAATCTAGTCGCTTCCAAATAAACTCATCTGGGTGATGTTTTTCTCGGCTTCGGATTTACAGTAAGTTAAAGCTGTTTCTCTTGTCCATCCCCGCCCGGTGGCTGATACTAAGCTCTGGTCCTCAAACCAACAGACAAGTAAACAGATGAAGGTGACAGCTTTCCTTAGAGGGAGAAGGTACAACTCAGGGTCAGTGTGCAATTCTGGAACCTGTTTGAGCAACAGAGGGTTACATTTTAAGGCCAGATGGGCAGCAATGTCTAGAGCCTCTGAAAAATCTCCTTCCCAGTCAGAGGTTTTGTTCTGTACAGTTTAAACAATAGGCGCAGGGAAGGTGTGCGTGGGGGACGCAGAGGGCTGCCTACCCGTGTCTGAGTTCATGTGACTCAGTTTACGTGGTGGATCAAGTTTCTTTTGTGGAGCAGAGTGGGGGCAGAAATTAGGTTCGGGTGTAGACAAAGAGAGAACTTACATTTTTGCACACCTGGCTTCGTATGACCCTGAGATTTGCATTTGTTTATCTATTGGTGTTTCTGTCACCTCCCCTGAACATTAAGTAAACCTCAAGGACAGACTCAGATCCCCTGTCAATAGAACCTCTTATTGCTCACCAGCAATGTCTCCAGCCCCAGGGATGATGCCATTCTCCTTTTCCATGACTGCTCCAGGGGTTGATGTGTGCCAGCTCTTGCCAAAGGAGTGAAAGAAGCAACATCTAGGAACTTCTGGAAAGACAGTCCTATTTGGTAAGAGAAGTTCATGAAGGAAAAAGTTATCTACTTGCTTTCCACCTTTTGCTGCTGGCGGGTAGTCACAGAAGACAGCCACCACATGACAAGGAGGTAAAAACAATTACTGCCACACTGGAGATGGTGAAGAGCCAAGACAGAAAGGACACAGGTCCTTAGTGGGATGGAACTGCCAACCTGACCCTGGGCCCACCTGCCTTAGAAAACTGGTGCATCTTTATGGTTTAAGCCTCTTTTAGTCTGATGTTTACATCATTTGTTGTAGGACCACATCCTATATGAAACAGCACATGGAATTTGACAGTTACTGCCTGGTCATCAAGGGCCTTTGAAGAATAACATTAGTGAAGTGGTAGAGGTGGGAGTCTGAGCAGGGTAGGCTGAGAAGTAAACTGGAAAATCCTTTTCCTGACAATATGATGGACCAAATAATTGTAGAGAAATTCTTCATAAACTGTAACCAACATCCTTTTAAGATCACAGGTGAGTTCTCAAAAATGGAAAGAGAATTTGTCTTTTTGTGTTCTCTGGATAGATACCTAGGAGTTGAACCGCTGAGTCATATGTCTTTTGAGGAACCGCCACACAATATATATGCAATGGAATACTACTAACTGATCAAAACAGATAGACTCATGACATTTGTAGCAGCAACACAGAGGAAGCCGGAAGGGATGCTAAGTGAAATAAGCCAGGAGAAAGATAAATAACAGATGGTGTCACTTATATGAGGAATACAGAGAAATCAGACAAAGGATCAGACTAAGACAAACTTTAAAACCAACAGTTGAAAGCTGACCATAGATCTGAGGCATACAAGTGGGCAGGGGAAAAGGAGGGGAGTGAAAACTGGGTAGAGGGGGAAGAGAGCACAAGAGACTATGGTATAAGATTATAGGTGCTTTGCTGGTGGGAGAATTACAGTGATCACACCTGAGGAGAAATCCTATACTGTCAACATATTGCCAAGGATATAAAACGATGGTACTTCATTAAAAAGAAATTAATTAATTTTTTAAAAGGAAAAAGAAACAGAAAACCAGAGTTAAACTCTTGAGTTAATACTATGTCTGCCTGAGGGAACTGGTGCTTGGTGGGGACACGCAGCCTTAGGGGATTGGGTCCTGTAAACTTAAGGACCTGTAGGAGATAAATTCTTGTGTCTGGGGAGATGAACTGAAATTTCCACATCAACCCAGGGTCCTTAAAGTGCTGTGACCTTAGTAAAAATGTGGAAAAGAAAAAAAAAAAAGTCTACCTTTGAGACCAAGGAAACATGGAAGCTTGTGTGATGCGACCTGAATTCTGAGTCAAAGAAATACTGACTCTCCTGATAATTATTAACTAAGTCCTGTCCTCATGTGCCTTTGATGTTTGAATATTCTACTTTGATGACCAGAGATAATACTAGTAAGTAAGAAATGACACACAAAGAGACAAACCCTGGAAATGCAAATATTAAACTGACCTAGAGGCAAATTCCCTAAACCCAAGCCTCACAAAACCCCCACAAATTAAGTTTCCATTGTAGATTAATTCATAATCCAAAATTACAAAACAGGAGTTATATGAAGCTCTAGTAAACAGAACAAAGAATTAAACCCGCGAAGTTCTTATGATGAAAAAGATATTATCTTTAAATAAAATAAAAATTATTTTTTTTAAATTTGTGCTTACCATTTTAAATTTGTAAACCTTTTGTTTCTAAATAAGATGGAATAATAGGAATTGGATGTAGCTTTCTGTCTGAAACAACTAAAAAAAGACAAATATGTAAGTCAACAGTTCTCAAGATATTGAAAAGACAGCGATCTGTGAGACAAAGGAAACAAATGACATGAGGCCATGATTGCCCCAAATTACAGGCTGTACTGCAGAGAAGTAGAACTCAGACTAAGGCTGGCAGTCTCCTGAGTTGAAGAGACAGAGTAGGAAGTCCAGGGAGGCCAAGGCAGATAGAGTTCATAATACAGGGTACTGGAGAGGAGGTAGCTGTACAGAGAATGAACCCCAGAGATCTGCAGATCTTAAGTCTTAAGCTCAAGTCTTAAGCTCATTATAGATCACACTGGTCAACAGTGAGATCGTTACTGACTTAAAAAGGCCCTAATCTGTAGTACCTTGATGTGCTGAACATGAATATAACCCTAAAAATTTATTAGCTCTCATTGTGAAGATATTTCATATAATTCATTTTATATGTTTCACCGTGTAAATTTACCCAGTAGGACTGCAACAACATCCTAAATCAGCCTAGAATAATGTAATATTGCATTGCATTGCATAATACCATCATGCACACATCATCCAGAGTTGATTGCATCATTTTCTGATGCAATGCAATACTACTGCCAGGTGGCTGCTGAAGTAAGCTGGCGTCAGCAGTGCACTCTATAAAGCCTTGTTGGAAAGGTTGAGTACTGAAAATATTTCAGACTTTGTGTGAGACAGTTTAAGCTACTGTTACATAGAACTGTTATTTTATTCATTTAGGCACAATACAGAACAGTAATGCCTCAAAGTGCATTAATAACATGCACAATTTCTGCTCTATTTGTGGGGAAGTGACATCTGCCAACCAGAAGAAAAGTATCACTTCTCAAGTAAAGAAGGCTTAACATCTTTACTTTGGATGCAAGGTTGGTGACCAAGACAAGCCCCGTATATATGCTGTGCTCCATGTACAACACAGCTTTCACAGTGGTTAAATGGCAAAAGACCGGGCCTCCCTGGTGGCACAGGGGTTGAGCGTTGTGCTGTGGAGCTGTCAGCAGCGCACGATGCAAGTTCGAGGCCCAGCCTGGGAGAATCCCACATGGTGCGGCAGACCTCTCCTGCCTTGCCTGCTGCTCCCCTCAGCAGTGTATTTCTGATCTGCCTGTTCTGCTCCCCACTCTGTCTCTGGTGAACCCTCTAGCCACCCCACGCCTCTGGCCTATACCCCAGCTTGTACGTATAAATAAATAAATCTTTAAAAAAATAAATAAATGGCAAAAGACCATAAATGACATTTGCAGTCCCCATGTTGTGGAGAGAGCCAAGCAACCACATAAAAGACTGTTCCTTCTGCTCGGTTCCTCCTCTTTCCAGTGGAATAACGAAGCAAAAGAAGTCGCGAATAGTCTACCCAAACATTCTGTCTGCATTGAGACCAGTTCCACATGGTGAGAGACTTCCTATTCCAGCAGAATAGGAAGCAGAACCTCCGGCAGAATATTCTCTTGATTCATCTGATGAGGACAAGGGGTGAGCCGACTTGTTCTTCTCCTGTTCCATCAGCATGCAGTGATCCAGATTTTCACTGTGGTGCATCATCAACGTCACACATACTAAAACAGCAAGAACTAAATTACCTGGTTTGTGATTTGGACTTATCCAAGAACAAGGTAGAATTGCTAGGATCAAGACTCCAACAATGGAATCTTCTAAAAGAAGGTGTCATAATTACTTGATATCTAAAGCACCACCAGCAGTTGGAGCCTTTCTTCAGAAAGGAAAGTACTCTGGTATTCTGTTCCGATATTGAGGGTCTCATGAATGCCTTAGAAATCACTCATGACCCACAAGAATGGAGACAATTTCTAGACTCTTTGAAACTCAGTCTTAAGGCTGTGCTTTTGCACAATGGAAACCATCTTCCATCTATTCTATTCCTGAACAGCTGTACAAGAGACAAGCGAAGAAATCTAAGAAACAGTCTATGACTTGATTTTTTTACAGGTATTAACCATAGGCCTTTTACTATTGGCATGCATTTTGTGACGTAAACATCAATTTATTGCAGATTACAAAAAAAAACTAGAGCCAAAATTAGAATTTGACTGTCATACTCATGTTGAGCACATACAAATTGATAGGAAATGACTAATTTTATTTCAGTAACATGACTTTTGTAAAAATTTGTTCACCAGTGTAATTTAATGTATGTAAGAAAACAAACCAAGAACAACCCAAAGGGTTAGATGAACCAATTTCTGGGGGCACCAACAGGACCAGGGACAATTTCTATTCACTTCTCTTGAATGGAAAATTTCATCATTCATAGTACATTGGGGAGAATATTCAGAAGTATTTTTCATATGTGGTGGAACCAAATTAAACACAACTAAAGGGTCATGACTTAGGGTCAGCCAAACAAACTCTAAGAGCAAACAACTACTCTGGAAAACAATTTGGCATATAATCCATCAGGTCCCCTTACATGATTGAAAAATATATCAGTATGGGAAAACATGTATATGAATGTTCCGACAACATTATTCATAATAACCAAAAGGGAGAAACAAACAAATACCCATCAACTGATGGATCAACAAAATGTGATGTAGCCATACAAGGGATTATTATTCCGTCATAGGAAGGAATGAAGCACTGACACCTGCTACAATGTGGATGAACCCTGAAAACACGCTGCTGAGTAAAAGAAGCCAGATACAAAAGGCCACAAATTTTTATTCCATTTATATGTAATGTCCATAACAGGCAGTTCCACAGAGAGAAAGTTGGTTAGTGGTGGCCAGGATCTGAGGTGGGCATTAAGTGGAGAGTTGACTGCTAATGGACATAGGGTTTATTCTGGAGGGTGATGAAAGTATCCGAAATAGATAGTGGTGATGATCGCACAACTCTGTCAGCATACTCAAAACCTCTGAACACTGTGCTTTTAAAAGTATTTTTATGAAATAGACCTCAATAAAACTGGTATTAAATATGGGTCATTGATCTCAGTTTGAACCTGAAATTGTAAACTCTTTTAGAAGGAAACAACAGTAACTTTGGGAACTTGGGCTGGCAAAGACTTCTCAGAAACACCACCGAAAGCACGTCATTGGAAGATTGCTGACTTCATCAAAATAAAAAAAAACTGTGGTATCTTCCAAAGACAATGTTAAGTATATGAAAAGCAGGGGCTTCCCTGGTGGCACAACCTACGAAGCTATCTGCAGCCACTACAGCATGAGTTCGATCCCCAGCCAGGAAGAATCCTACTTGGTGCAGCAGACCTCTTCTGTCTTGCCCGCTGCTCCCCTCAGCAGTGTCCTTCAGTCAATCTGCCTGTTCTGCTTCCCACTCTGTCTCTGGTGAATCCTCTCACCTCCCCCCACACCTCTGGCCTACACCCCAGTTCTTGTATGCATAAATAAATAAATCTTTTAAAAAATAAGTATATAAAAAGCAAGGCTCGATTAGAATAGTTGCATATCACAGATTTTGATGAAGGAGTTACATCCACAGTATATAAAGAACTCTCAAAATATAATAATTTAAAAATGGATAAAAGATTAGGACAGACATTGCACTAAAGATATGTGAATGGAGACCTCCCTGGTGGCGCAGCGGTTGAGCATTGCGCTGTGGAGCTGTCGGCAGCAGCGATGCGAGTTCGATGCTCAGCCGGGGAGAATCCCACATGGTGCGGCAGACCTCTCCTGCCTTGCCCGCTGCTCCCCTCAGCAGTGTATTTCTGATCTGCCTGTTCTGCTCCCCACTCTGGTGAATCCTCTCGCCACCCCACACCTCTGGCCTGTACCCCAGCTTGTATGTATAAATAAATAAATCTTTAAAAAAAAAGATATGTGAATGGCAAATAACACATGAAAAAGGACTCAAAAGGAAATGCAAATTAAAGGAACAATGAGATACTACTTATTATTAGAAAGACTGACCTTGCCATGTGTTGAAATCTCACGTGTTGCTAATGGAAACATAAATTGTCAGGCATTTTAGAAAAAAGTCTGGCAATTTCCTAAAGTCCTAAGTAGACACCTATCATATGATCTAGTAATCTTATTCCTAGGTATTTATCCATGAACAATGAAAGCACACATCTATAAAAACATTCATCTTGTGCATGAATGTTTAGAGCAGCTCTATTTGTAATATCCCAAAACTGCATACAATTCAAATGTTCATCAATAGGTGAATGAATAAACAAACAAAAATATACTCCTCAGCAACAAAAGGAATGACACTTGCTACAGCATGGATGACTCTCAAAATAATTATGCTGAGTGAAGGATGTCTCCATGTATATAAATATCTAGAAAATTGAAACAAAATTTATAGTGTGAGAAAGCATATTGGTAGTTTCATGGTTGTTAGGAATGGGGAGGGATGAGGTTTACAAAAGGGCACAAGAAAATATTTAGGGGTGACAGATATGTTCATTATCTTAGTAGTTGTGATGGCTAATGGTCTTAGAGGTATATACATAAGTCAAAATTTATCAAATTGGGAGGGAATTTATCATTTTTTTTACAATTTAAATATGATATTATTGAATGAATCATTTATCAGGGAGCTTACTGTAATATTTAAAATAAAAATTAAAAATACCCTGTGATGTCTGAGCACTTGAAACAACACAAAGTTAGACAAAGAAAGCACTATCAAGTTCATTCAGTATTAGTGTACTTGACATTGTGTGTAATGCAAAAACTTGACAATCTAGATGATCAGTAGGTGACCAATTAAACAGTTACATCTATATATAATTGGATATTTTTACAATAAGGAAAGAAAAGTCAAATTGTCTGGGTACTGATAAAGAAAGATGTCCAAGCATGTTAGTGAAAGCTACCAAGGACAAAGCCGCATGCTGAGGAGTATTTTCTTCTAAAAACCACTTGTATGAAAAGGAAGGGTATTAAGAACATGTGTGTACCCACATGTGCACGTCAGTCTACCTACAAAAAACTTCAAAAGGCTACACAAACACCTGATAGCAGTGGTTACCTGGGGTGGAAGTTGTACAAGATGATGTTGGAATGTTTTCATGTACAACATGTGTGCATGCACAGACAGACATGCAAGTATCCGTGCATAACATACATTCATCATTTCTGAGTCATGTGAGTGTATCATATGTTCATAAAGATAAATAAAAATTTAAAGAATCGGCATAATTACATACAGAAAATAGAAAAACTGGAAAGAAAAATGTCATTGAGCTATAGCATGAAAAACATTTTACTTTTCTTTTTTGTGTGTTTTTATATAATTTCCAAACTGTTTAAAACATGTGTGTACTAGCTTTAACCAAGAAGAGCAAAAATAGATGTTACTATTACTAGACAAAGAAGAAAAAGTAAAGAGAGAAGGAAAGGACACGACACTATTAAAAGATTTAAAAAATAGGGATAAAAAAGTCAAATAGCTCTCCCCTCTGTATGAGTGAATAAATGAAAATGAAGCCATAATTTGAAAAGTGAGGGCCTCCCTGGTGGCACAAAGTGTTAAGTCTCAGCACTATGAAGCTATATATTCGCAGCCACTGCAGCATGAGTTCGATCTCTGGCCAGGGAGCTGACCCACATGGCGCAGCAGACCTCTCCTGCCTCACCCACTGCTCCCCTCAGCAGTGTACTTCAGTAGATCAGCTGTTTTGCTCCCCACTCTGTCTCTGGTGAATCCTCTCACCACCCCACACCTCTGGCCTACACCCCAGTTCTTGTATGCATAAATAAATAAATATTTTTTTAAAAAAGAATTTGAAGAGTGAATCATGATTATATAGACTCAGAATTGCTTTCCCCTTCAGAAACAAATTCCTCAAAACAACAACCAAAAATTAGAACCTATGTGTATTTCATGTTCTCTGAAAGATTAAAGTGGATTCAATATCTATTTAACTTGACCAAAGTTGTCACAGTAAATGAGCAGCTAAGGAGTATTGAAAGATGGGAAATGTAGTTTTAGAATTAAAAGCTATAATGGAGGAAATAACTGGCAGATTGACATGGGGTTACAGAATATAACTGATTTTTCCCAACAGTAAGCGGAAAAGAAAAAAAACTATTTTGAAAAAAAAAAAGCTTATGGAAAAGGTATATGAGAAACAAATCCCTTAATTACACACCCTGCTATCAGCTACCAAAAGAAAAAAAGAACCAGGTGGAGGAGGAAGAGGAAAAATAAATAATGGAAGAAAGCATTCTTGATCTAAAGAAAGAACTTAGCATGATATAGAACTCAAGTTGACTTCTGACCAAGGAGTCAGAAGTCATGAATCTAGAATGGCTTTGAAATCGTGAGCAGTCCAGAAATCTACAGACTCTTGGGGAAAATTTTGATATGCGAGAGACCTGACTTTTGCTGATCTGGACTTGAGAAGCCATCTGACTTTTTAACAATATTATTGATGCCGAAGAGCATGCTTGTGGAATTCCAGCTAAACATGGTGGACTGAATATATTTATTTCTATTCTTTCCCTGAAATGAACTATAATATTAATTTAGAAGTGTGGGGGGGGGAGACACACAGGAATGAGAAGAATAGGGGAGGAAATAACAGCAACGCACATTTTGGAAGGTGGAACTCATATCGACAGGTAGTAACGGACCTAGCACATCTGAAAATCATGTCTAAATCAGAAGCCCGGGAAGAATGAGAATATGTGGGGACCTGATACTACTGAAAGCAGGAATGAAGACAGGGCCAGAGGGTGAATACCAAACAGCTCATTCTAGCCAAATAGAGGCTAACACCGTTAACCAGAGGTTTAACCACAGCAGTGGTTCTTTTTGTTTGTTTTGTTTACAATTTAAAAGGACATGTTTATTAGGAAAAGGAGAAAGGAATAAAGGGAGACCCCTCCAAAGACACAGATAGGCCCCATCTGTGGGAGGAGAGTCAGAGCAGCAAATCTCAGCCTTGGCTGCACTTTGGAGTCAAGAAACTCTGGGGGTGACATCCATCCAGTCTTCAGTGTTTTATAAACCCCAGGGTAATGCAGCCCTATGAGACCCACTGAACAAAAGGCCAGTGGATTACGTCAGGCAAAGCTGTAAGCAGGGGTATTGTACTGAAAATAGGGAGTCAAGTCTGTGTCTACATGTGGGATGAAACCTACTCAGCTCCAAGAAAGTTCAAAAAGCTCCTATTATGGGCCTCCCTGGTGGCCTAGGGGTTAAGCTGCAGCGCTACCAACCCTACAGCCTGAGTTTGATGCCCTGTCAGGGAGCTACCCACATAGTACGCAGCAGACCTCTCCTGCCTCTCCCACTGCTCCCCTCAGCAGGGTGTTTCAATAGATTCGCCTGTTCTGTTCCCCACTCTGTCTCTGGTGAGTCCTCTCATGCCCCATACTTCTGGCCTACACCCCAGTTCTTTTAAGCAGAAATAAATCTTTTAAAAAATAGTCCCTGGGGCCTCCCTGGTGGCGCAGCGGTTGAGCGCTGGGCTGTGGAGCTGTCATCGGCGCGCGATGCGGGTTCGACGCCCAGCCGGGGAGAGTCCCACATGGTGTGGCAGACCTCTCCTGCCTCGCCCGCTGCTCCCCTCAGCAGTGTATTTCTGCTCTGCCTGTTCTGCTCCCCGCTCTGTCTCTGGTGAGCCCTCTCGCTGCCCCCCGGCCTCTGGCCTGTACCCCAGCTTGAACAAAAAAAAAATAAATAAATAAAAAAAATAGTCCCTGTTAGGAAGCTTTTAATTGGGCCTCCCCGGTGGCGCAGCGGTTAAGCGCTGCGCTGTGGAGCTGTTGGCAGCGGCGACGCGAGTTCGAGGCCGCTGTGGAGCTGTCGGCAGCGGCAACGCGAGTTCGACGCCCGGCCAGGGAGAATCCCACATGGCGTGGCAGACCTCTCCTGCCTTGCCCGCTGCTCCCCTCAGCAGTGTATTTCTGATCTGCCTGTTCTGCTACCCGCTCCGTCTCTGGTGAACCCTCTTGCCGCCCCACACCTCTGGCCTGTACCCCAGCTTGTACGTATAAATAAAAAATAAATCTTAAAAAAAAATTCTTTAAAAAAAAAAAAGGAAGCTTTTAATTATACTGCATCACCTCTCATCCTGACATGTAGAGAATTCCTCTTTGGGAAAATTGGCCTAAGAAAAATGTCTGGAGGACAGTGTAGCTGGGAGCCCCCAATGAAAGTATCCAACCACACTGTCTGACCATAGAGAACTCTTTTGACAAATCTGTTTGCACAGTTTATAATACAAAAAGTTTAAGAAAACTTAAGCGTATCACATCTTCACAACTTCTATTTCAGCCATGAAAAAAGAGCAATGTTATGAAAAGAGAACAATAAGAAAACAAAAAAGAATTTTGAGAAATTATAGATATGCTTACAGAAAAAAAAAGGAAAACGTTGAGGACACTTCACAACAACAAAAATGGATGGAAAATAGAAGAAAAGGGGCAAGAAAAATGAGACTCAGTCCAGGAAATCTGACATATTATCCCACAAATAATAAAATAATGTTTTCTAGAACTGAAAGACATGTTTCCAGATTGAAAGGTTTTGTAGAGCACTCATCAAAATGTATTTTAAAAGATTCATATCAATACACATCACTGGACTTGTCAATGCACTCAGGACAAACAGAAGTTCTCAAAAGTTTCCTGGGAGAGGAAAAATAAGTCACATACTAATGGATTTAAGAGCCCGAGTAGCCTTGAACTCCTTATCAGCAATGCTGGAAGCTCTTTTAGGAGAAATGCCTCCATGCATGAGAGGAAAATAATTTTCAACCTAGAATTCTATGCTCATTTAAACCACAAGTCACAAGGGGGCAGGGTAAGAACACAATTGATATTGTAGGTTCTCAAAAATTAACATTCCATGCAGCCTTTTGCAAGACTTAGTAGGATACTTACCCTCCATCCCAGATGAGGTAGACCCAGGATGGAAGATACAAGGATCCAGAGCAGGAGAGAGCGTGAGGAAGTTCCCAGGGTGACAGGAGAGCAGCTTGTAGGATTGCAGCTGTGCAGCAGGCCCTGAGGACAACCAATTTTCATAGGAATCGTAAAAAGAATGTTCTAGGAGAGTAGTCATGAGAAAAAAGATAAAACTGAAAGAACACTTGATTCAATTGAATATATCAAGAAGAGGTTTATATTTTTGGTAATCTATAGGAAATGAAACACTTTTTAAGATAAACCTATTATTAATACCAGGAAAGCCAACACTTAACAAAAAAGGAATCCTACAACACCAAATGACTTGAGTATGAACCATATACACATATATAGACACAATAGAGTACATGCCTTTTTAATTTAGGAAAAACAGTCAAATTTTTATTTGGAGGATGAGAGAGGATATACAAGGGAGGGAAGGCAGTTGAGGAGACAGTCAGCTGTAGTTAATATCTGAAACTGAAGAATCAAGAAATAAGAGTATGTTCTTTATAGGTAACACTTTGTTTTTTGTGTGTTGAAGAACAGAATTGATTGCCTTTGAAGAACTGGAGTTAAGTGTGAAGGGTTAGGACAGGAGACTGAAATTTTTGTTGTAAGTCAAAGAAACATGACTTTTTACACTATTTATGACTGTTAGAAATAAAAACAAAAAAGAATTATAAAGACTGCAAATTGAGAATTTGTATTATGATCTGGAAAACAGTGAAAGAAGGCATCACCTTAAGGAAATGTTGAAAAAATGCCAAGATGGTGGGAACATGGAGAATCAGGTTGGCTTTGGACTAATAGGCAACTCTAAACACACAAAGGCAATGCAACTCATTGATAGTTTTATTACCCCTGGCATTTAACTTTCATGTCAACTGGCCATTTGTATTTGTGTGCAATCGTTAGTTTATAATTTTAAACAAAAATTGTAGCAGGAGAAAGCATTGCTGTTTTTAAACTGCAGCTTCTTCTGCCCTCTAATGGCATAATTCCTCACAGGGGAAATGTTTCCTGGTTCAGAAAAATACCTTAATGATAAATTTCAGTTTAAAAGATGAAGAGACAATGGTGTAAAACAGAAGAGGAAGAATGAAGTTGTGAATAGGGAAATGAGAAGATATGATACGTTCTGGGAGAAATGTTTTAGAGAGTTGACCACACTGAGATTAGAAAAGTAACACCAGGATAGACATCAGGAAATCAAGAGAACCCAAATAAACCAGATATCACAAGTATCATCAGAAATATTGGGGATGGGCCTCCCTGGTGGCGCAAGGGTTAAAGTCTCACACTCTGAAGCTATCAGCAGGCACTGTAGCATGAGTTTGATCCCAGGCCAGGGCCTGGGAGCTAACCCACATGGCGCAGAAAACCTCTCCTGTCACGCCTGCTGCTCCCCTCAGCAGTGTATTTTAGCAGATTGTCTGTTCTGCTCCCTACTCTGTTTCTGGTGAATCCTCTCATCCCCCTGCACCTCTGGCCTACACCCCAGCTCTTGTAGGCGTAAATAAATAAATCTTTTTTTTGTAAAGAAATACTGGGGATGATCCTGGGTTTCTAGATGACTGGAAAAATAAAGATCTAAACTATAAAAGACAATTCTGAAAGACTGGAGTAAAACTGATCAACACTTAAACAGTAAAATAAAACTTTGGATGAGATTTTTAATGCATCTAAAATCTTAATGTGAAAAATTTTTCTAGAAATAGTTGCCCAGTTGTGTTACTCTTAAAAAACTATCCCTTTTATATTTATGCGGAAATTGTTACTTTTATATACTGGGTCACTTTCTGGAGTTTTATTCAGTTCCACTGATTATCTGGCTATTGTATTAGAATTGTGTTATCTTTAGAGTGCTTCTCCCCACTACCTGTAATATCCAGGGGAATGAGGCCTAAGTAACCTGGCCTACTTCCTGCTGATACCTATGAGGTAGAGCAATTCTTGTTTTTGGACAGAATCTCCCCCATCCCCATAATGTGGCCTATGCTTCAGGTTTCCTTTGTTCAATTTCTGTCATACTAAAGGTGATCTCAAGGGGAATATTCCTCATGTGCTCTATCACCCATCCTATCCCTTACGCTTATGAGGTGTTCGTGTCCAAGATTTTCTACTTGTATTTCCAATGAAGCCATCTGCCTTCCCAAATAAGAAAATTCTGGGTATGTATGTATTCTTTAAAAACTTTGAAATGTAGTACCATAGCAGAAATTCCACATTTCTGGCTGTCCGCTCCCCCATCCTTTCCCTGGTGTCCAGCACTGATAAAGATTTCAGTGATGCTAGATATTAACACTTTGTGTGCCAGTGCTCTTGAAATTTACCAGTCCTTGGGGCCGGCCATTTTCTGTGCCACCACATGAATGGTATAAGCATTCAATAAAACACACACAACTCCTGAACTACTGGATATTAAAAAAACTGTAATATCTCTCATAAAACACCTTACACTTTCACCAAAACAATGTGTAAAGTTTCTAGACTGAGTACGATCAAAGAAACAGCTCCTAATAGTTCCAAATAAATACACCATGGCGTGGAAAACCGGAGACTAGATGAACACGTATTAATATGTGAGCGGCCACCTGATACTGGTGACAAAAACACGTACTAATATGTGACCAGACCACAAAGTGTTAAGAGTATATACATACACTATATAACTACAGAGTACATAGATTATAATTATTACATTTATGTAATTTCTCATTTTTCACCCAATCTGTTTTCATTTCATCAAATCTATTTTATTTTATGCCTAGAACATGAAAAAGATCAATTTATCAGCTTTATATATCAAGCTTAGGTTAAAACTTATATAACAACTATCAAAATTTTATTAAGGTATTTTTAATTTTTTTTCCTTTAAAAAGGTATCATTTCTACAGAATATTATTAAATGTATGTCCACTCTTGTACTAGTACCTTTCACCAGTAAAGACTTTAAAAATGGGAAAATGGAAAAAGATTGACTGATCAAGCCAACCACATAGCAAATACTAATCAGCCACATTTCAAAGTGAAAAAGCAAGATTCCTGCTGGTGTTGGCTTTCATATGAGATCACTGTTCACTTTCATTAAGTTTTTTAAATGTGCATAAAGCAATTAGCAATAGCTAATTTAAAAAAGTTCTTTTTAATATGACCTTAAAAATAGCTTCAGAGGCTTACAACAAACTCAGGGTAAAGTGTCTATACTTTAGATTACATCACACTAGATAAAAACTTTTGAATATTATTAATCCCATTTCTTTTGGTGGTGGTGTTCACAGCAGCCCCCTTATTATTCTTTATTAAGGACTTAACTTTTCATGATCATTCTCAATTCTTGCAATTAAATTTTGTGAAAGCATTAATGTTAAATGGACATGTTTGTGATATATATATATATACATATATATATACACATATATATAACCATATATAAAAAAGCAGGGGACACTATATACCTATGTACTGAGGCATTTTTTGTTAAGACACCTGATGAAGCTAACAAGAAAACGGCAGCAGGATAAAGGACTCAGAAGAGTATGTTCCATTTACATTTTGTTCTGTATTTTTTTGGACAGTAAGAACAGTATTCATAAAAGGAGTTGAGAGGAAAAAGTGGGAGGGAAAAAGTGGGAGCCTCCCTGGTGGCACAAGGGGTTAAGCGTAGCACTATGAAGCTAGCCACAGCCACTGCAGCACGAGTTCAATACCCGGCCAGGGAGCTTCCCACATGGCGCAGCAGACCTCTCCTGCCTCACCCACTGCTCCCCTCAGAAGTGTATTTCAGTAGATCTGCCTGTTCTGCCCCCCACTATTTCTGGTCAATCTTCTCACCTGCCCACACCTCTGGCCTACACCCCAGCTCTTGCATGCATAATCTTTTGTTTTTTAAATGGGAAAAAAGTGGACGAGATAGAGGACAGAGACACTCCCACATACCAGGTTGAATAAACCAGTAACTAATTTTCAACCTGAGATCCCTGGCTTAGACATTTTGGAGTGGGTTTAGCTTCCTTCATTTTCCATGCTGATGTGAGTGAGCAAAGTAGTTTTAAGTTCCTGATTGCAAGGCTTTGGGCTACCCTTGGCACACCAATGCACTAGTTACTGAAAGAATACTACCTCCCGAATCTATAGTAACTCGAAAATAATTTCCCTCCCTTATGAAAGTTGACATGTTGCTGCTGGTTTCCATGAAGCTTGCAAAACATTAATTTCAGGGCTTCCCTGCTGGTGCAAGAGGTTAAGTCTCAGTATTACGAAGCTATCCACAGCCACTGCAACACCAGTTCAATCCCTGGCCAGGGAGCTTCCCACATGGTGCAGCAGACCTCTCCTGTCTCACCCGCTGCTCCCCTCAGCAGTGTTTCAGTTAATCTGCCTGTTCTGCTCCCTACTCTGTCTCTGGTGAATCCTCTCACCTCCCCCCCACCCCGACCTTTAGCCTACACCCCAGCTCTTATATGCATAAATAAATATTAAAAAAAAAACACGAAAAACATTAAATTTCAAAGTTAAGGTTATTTCATCTTATCGAATCAACCATTATTACATGGCAACTAGGGTTTGGTCTGGAATATAAACTAGACACATTTGTTTTAAGTTCACAGTTCAGTGAGGGACACCAGATAGAAAACAATCTGGACTGTTACTACAGCACAATCACTAATGCTTTTGCATTTTGGGTGTGTATGGGGATGGGCAGGCAGGCTCTGTGAGGGAATAAAAAAAGGCAAGTTAACTCTCCAACAATGAGGAAATTGTGACAGGCACAAGAGGAAGGAAATTCCAGTCTGATGAAACAGTCAAGTGCAAAAGGCTTTGAGAAATAACATGGTCTTTTGGGGGAGCAGTTAAAAATATAGGTGACTCCTATGTTAGCCAATTCCTCCACACAGCAGCGTGAGCCAGATGTTAGGCACCAGCTCAAATGAATACCCACAGTTCACTACGGAGTGAACCTTCATAGGCAGTGGAGTTTTCTGCTCAAGATATCAATCGACATCATGAACCACTTAAATTTTTAAGCAGCAAGTACAAGCATCTAACAGTGCCTGGCAGGTATTTCCAAAATTTTCTTTTAGGACTTTAATCTGTTAAGCAGAGTTTGGTACTTGCCCTAGGTTTTGGGCTTGTTTAGGTCTAGCAAAATGGATAAGGGGTAACAAGTTTGGGGGAGTTAGCATGTGATTGAAATGACAAGATAAAGGCAACTATTATAGAATGACAGTACAAAGTGACTGAGGCATGAGTTGAAATTTTGGGCCTAAAAGAATAGAGCTGTCAAGGTTACAGATGAAATAATAAATTTAAGAGGGGAATGGGCACTGGTGACTAACTTCAAAAAACTGTCACAGCAGTGGACTCAAAGTGAGTCAATTGGGCTTAAAATTATAGAATGACCTTAGTTAATGAAACTCAAATCACATTATAGAATTTACTATAAAAAGTGAGCCTTTAGTGAATTTGGGAGACATAATCTGGATTTCGGGTCCAGATTACTAAGAATCTAGGCTAGCTGGAATATCTGGAATAAAAGCGGCAGTACGTGTTGTACAGGTGCATGGGATAGGTCGAACAGACATCCTATTCCACAGGGCAGGGATGTCTGGGAGTAGACAAGTGTGAGTTAACAATCACAGCAAAAGCAGCAAAAAGGAAAGCTGGTCATTAAAGGCAGTGTTTCCCTCAGTGTTTAACTCAGTCCCAAACTTTCATGTTTATAGTATGTGTTGATAATTTTTAAGTTGCAGTTTTAAATACTGAATACTGTATTAAAACACATTTTCAAGAGATTATTTGTATACCACCTACAATTTAGTACAATGGTATACAGGGTAAAAAATATGGCATACTCAGAAAATACTAAATCAAGGCAAGGAGACAGGTTAGTATAGCAGGCTGATGCTGTTATCAGTCTTTTCCCCTCCTACCACCACAGCCTAAAGCCCCTGCCAAAGCACTCCAGGGTCACCACCAAACTCTAACTGGTGTCTTTTCTTCCACTTAGTCTTAACCCGTTTATACTGCCATGCTTCTGAGGTACCATTCTTACTTTAAACTCCAAGTCCTTTCAAAAGCTTTTTATCGCTTATAACAAACTTCCTGAAAACAGTAAGGAAATCCATCAGTCTTACCTAGTGCTTCTGGATCTGTAACTACTTGCGTTTTGTCAGCTGGGCACAGATTGAGTAGACCACAGACGCTCACTGCGTACGCGCTTTAGCTGGCACTTTATCAAGGAAATCAATACTCACTTATCAGTTTCAAGAAAAACGCATAGCCATAAGCAAATCACAATTTGCCCCCAAATTCAAAACCAAATTTCTAATTAATATATTCAGGCCCCTTCCACATAACTCAACCAGATCTCCAGTTAATCCTGGCTTTTTATCTGGCCACCTACTACCAGGCTACCAAAGTGTATCTTTTATTTTTATATATGTGTATCTTCAGAATTTTGTCCATTAAACTCACATTAAAATAGGGAAAAGGGAATAAACACATCACTTTCTTCAAATAATGCAAATATTCATTTGAAAAGTTTACTGAAAACTTTTATTGTAATCAAAAAGTGACATAACAGGGTTGTAATGAATTCAGCAAATCATTCTGCTGATATTTTAGAACTGATATCAGCTTTTGCCAGGCAATTAAAAAAATTCAAATGTGAAAATTTCACAGTACAGTAAACTCCACCCCAACTAATTAATGGTGGTTAAAAATAATAGGCCCTAGCAAAACCTCTCATGTTACATGGTCACAACTCACAATTCTGTACAAAAGTTCGTGTTATAAAGCTCTGATGTAAAAATCAAATAATCAAGCAGCAATATTTTAAGTGCAGCACGGGTCTTCCATATCATTATTTACAAAGCTTGAATCTCTTTACATTATAACAAAATTTAATACAGATGACTTAGTAATTAAGTCAATTTTTAAAATCTGTCCTTCTACACGGTGACAGATTTCACTTTTTGGTCATCTTTCTCCTTCTCCTTTTCTTTATCTTTATTCTTCTTCGACTTCTTTTTCTTGTGTTTGTGTTTTTGGCTTTTCTCCAATTCTAATTCAGTGCCTGCGTGCTTCTTATGCTTCTTATGTTTTTTATGTTTCTTGTGTTTTTTCTTTTCCTTCTTTTTCTTCTTCTTTTTGCTGTCCTGACTTTCTGCAGAGCTGGCACTACTACTGTGGCTTCGGGTTTGGCTTCCAGAAGGGCTATGACTTCTACTTGGACTAACACTAGGGCTGCTCTGACTCTGGCTCCTGGTTATGCCTATCTGTGTGACTGCTGCTGTGTCTACATTCTCTTTTGCTTTCTCCATTACTTTTTCTTTAAGTTCCTTGGAATTTTTTCCTGAAGGATCTTCCTCTTTTACAGACACATTGCTTTCACTGTCACTTTCATTATAGTCTGGTTCAAAAGCAGCTTCATCAGTTTCTCTAGTTAAGTCTGAGGAGAGTCTAGAGGAGTGACTTAACTGGGGTTTAGGTTTGGTAGCATTCTTGTCAATTTGTGCAGTAACTGGCTCTTTTTCAATCTGTGGGTCTGGAGGATTAAGTATATAGAGTAATTTATTGCCACTTGGCTCTTTATTGTTTCTTGCTTCTACTGTATGCTTCTCACGATCCTTACTAGGATTTTTATCCGCAGATTTTGTCTCTTCACTTGAGCGCTTAGTATCATAAGTGGTTTTGCTGTGGTCATGAGGTTTTTTGTCTCTTGAGGGGCTAGAACTACTTTTCTTAGAATCTCCTGTTCCTTTTTTAGGCAAATCTCTCTCCTCCCTTGGCTTAGTTTTCTGTCCAGATACAGAATCTTTACTTCGAGATGGAGAGTCTTTTCTTCTTGTTAACTCATTCCTTTCATCTCTACGTTTGGAACTTAAATAGTCTCTACTGTCATAGTCAGTTTTTTTGTCTCTATTGGGAGTGAAGTCTTTATTTGAGGAGCCTCGAATGGAATCATGTTTATCTGAAGTTCTAGTCTCTTTGGAGGACTGAGACAGACTTTTAAAAGTTCCTTGTTCATTCAGACGGTCCAAATTACTATCTTTCTCTGGCTGAGTGCTAGTCTTCCTCTTCTCAGGGTTTTCCTTTTCCAACACTGAATGATCTCGATCTTTGGTTTTCCCTTTTTCACTGGATGCAGAGTTTTTTGAACTTTTGATTTCATGCTGTAAAATTTCATGGCTCACTTCCTTGGTGAGTTTCTGAATTTTCTCCGATGGCTCACTTTCTTTTTCAGTATACTTGACAATATTTGATGGTTTAGTGCTAACATTTTTTATAATACTGGCAGGTTTTCCTACACTTGACATAGGTTGTGTGGATTTAACATCCTCTTCTTCAGATTCAAAGTCATCTTTATCCCATTTGGATTGAGGAACCTGAATCATAATAATAACATCTTCAGCAGGAGCTGTATTGTCATTATTATATTCTTCCATAGTTTTAATGACAGTTCGCTTTGTATCTGTTTTTTCTTCAGACTTCCGCACGGGACTGCCTCCAGTTGAGCTTGTACTAAAAAAGAATTAAAATATTTTTAATTAACAAAGAATTTACTCTTATTAAACATTGATAAAGATAAAATGCTAAATTAAATGTGATTAATACCCTTTTATCTTTCAAAATTATTCTGCTCGTAATAGACATAATTTGATTGCACAAAATCAAAGGTGGTTCACCCTCAAAACCTTACTTATAACCTTTCCTTAACAACCCCTTTCTTTAAATACAAGGGCAAAGCAGCCTATTCCCTGTTAATAAAGGTACAGGCATGGATGAAGTTAAATCCCACCCCCGCCCCACACCCAAAATCAGATACCTAGTATAATCCACAAGGGTCGAGCTGGATCCTTCTGTTCCAGTTACTTTTCGTCTGACCTTCCCTTTAGCTTTTTCTTGTTTAACTTTACTAGATGTTGACTCCAATTTTTCAGAGGGTTCTTTTGTATTAGATATATTTTCTGTACTTCCAATTTTTTTACCAGTTTCTCTGTTAAGTTTGATTTTTTTGGCTGGAGCAGTTGATGATGAAATTTTGTCTTTTTCAGGGGTCCTATCCATCTTTTCAGTATCAATTTCCATTTTGCGCTTGGGTGACAGTTTTGCTGCTTCAGTTACTTCAACTTTAGAGATTTTCATTGATGATGACTCAAAATCTTTATCTACACTCTTTTCTTCAGTTTTTCTTTTTCTTTTTTCTCCCTTGTTATCAAGTGGCTTACTTTTCTCGTTAGGCTTCTTGGCCTTTTCTTCCTTATTAGTTGGTTTTTCCGATTTAACATCTTTGGAATAGTCTTTCTTCGCTTTTTCCTCTTTCACTGGTTTTATCTCTTGGTGTTCTTTCGTTGACTTAGAGTGAGCTTTTCTGGGGGTACCAATGATCTTATCATCTTTTTGAGATGAGGATGATGATTTAGCACTGTCAGTCTTTGGAGTCTCCTCTTTGGCTTTTTTAAGTGGAGGTTCAGATCGAGGAGATTTTTCACGCTCACTATCTACTTTTTCTTGGGGTCCTTTAGCAGGCTTTATAGCATTTTCTTTTTTGGATGCAGCAGAGGCATCATTTTTCCGCTTGGTCTTGTCACCTTTTGCTTTTGGTTTATCTTTTTCTCTCTTGTCTTTTTCGGACACTGATTTGAAAGTGATGGATTCTGCATCCATAGGTTCATCTCTAACAGGCGTGGCATCATCTCTGCTTGGGAGAACAAACAATGAGTCCGTTTTATTTTCTTCACCACTTGTAGGTTCTCTTGATTTCCTAGAGGTTTCTAGTAACTCTGGATTTAGAAAGCTTTCACTTTCTTCCCCCTTTCTTCTTTTTCTATGTTTCTTATGTTTATTTCCTTTACCGTCTCCTGGAGCATTTTCACCTTCCTTTTCCTTTGACTTTGCATTATCCTTCTGATTATGACTGTCTCTTGTTGAAAGCTTTTCTGGATAGTTGCCACCTATGTTTCGACTTCTATGACTCTGTCCACCAGAATAATCTTCTCTCCGGCCTCTTGTGAAGGGAGAATTCCTGTTATTAAGCGGTAAAAATCTCTCTGGAGAAAAGTTCTCTCTATTTGCTGCCAGTCTAGGCTGTGCTCCAGCAGCATAACCTTTATAATATTTTTCATACCACTCTCTGTATTTTCTCTCCCATTCTCGGTAACGTTCTTTTTCAAATGGGTCTCTAAAGTCAACACCCCTCCAGCAAGCTTTCACATCATAAGGTGGCGGAACTTCTCTGTATCTATTAAAATATTCACGCTCTGCTTCTCCTTGAGGTACAGTTCGTTTATTGGGAGACTGTCCCCTAAATGTTTGAGGAGATCTTGATCGTGAATGGTATCGTCTATAGGGGGGTGACCGTGACCTAGATCGATGATATCCATGAGATCTAGACCGTGAACGGTAATTTCGACTCTTGCCTCTGCCTCTTCTGGGGTATGGTGGAGATCGTGAATAGGAACGAGAGTGTGAACGGCTAAATGATCGAGAGTAAGAACGTGAACGTGTTGAACCAGATCTTGATTTAGAATAAGTATATGAACTTCTTGAATATGATGAACCACTATAGGGAGATTTCGACCTAAAAACAAAAACAAAACAATAGTTGACAGTTGAGAAATACATACAAAATAAAATACACTCTCAGCATGTTCTCCTGACAATTCCATCTTTCTTTATATCAAGTTTCATTACAGATGAATAAAGAGGCACAGTGACCTCTGTTGGAATGGAATAAAGTACACAAAGATCAGAGCAATCATTTCGTTACAAAATAAAAGTGAAATCTTAACAACAATCGAAGTGAAGTGCATTAATGTACTGTGAGTTATATGAGCTAATTAACATTAAACATAATGCCAATTAAATTTAGATTTTACTTCCTATCTGATTATTTACAAGTAATTTTTGTGCTATATACTGGCCAATAGTCTAGCTTTCAAAGAAGACACAGTTCAAGTATAAGCTTAAAAAGTAAGTCTTTTAAACAAACTTCCAGGGAATTTTTATAATTCACTTTATCTATCAATAAAGCAATTTGTACTCTACTATCACTTCATAATTACACAGGTTAATGTTCCAGCAAGAAGCTGTAGCCTTGCCTATAAATAGGGTCCTCACAAATGTTCTTTGGCTATTCTACTATTTCTTTCCTTCTATAAACATTTCCCAATTATTTCACACTATAAGTAACTTCAAGGGACAAGGGCAATTTAATCCCCATAAACTGCTAGTTCTACACAATAGAATTTACATTGAGACATTATTTCAATAAGCAGATATTGGGAAATAAGCTCCATTTCCATTTCTATAAACCTAGACCGAATCAGAAAAATTCCATTAAGTGCAATGTTATTTATATCCATAGCTAATCCCTGGATATTCAAAGTCCCATTTGTAATTCTGTTGTGAAGGCTTGCAAAACACTAACCTGGAAAATGAGCGCCTACGCTCCTTTTGAATCTTTTTGTATTCCATCAATTCCTTAGCAAAATCATTTGTAAACTCATCTAGCTTGGACTTTTTCTTTTCCCTAGTAAAATAAAGTTAAAGAGTGAAAGTTAACAAAAACCATTTAAGAAAACTAACAAGACAAATGTAATTAGATCATGAATGAAATGAATGAAATTGCCATTAGTTTTCCATTTTAAAACTATAAATAACTAGGAATCCCTGAGGAAGTTGCTTGTATGACTCTGGTTTAATTTTTAGGTGATTTTTCTTGTACTAACTGGAAACACCGGAAAATGTTTCCACAAATACCTATTTAATGTTACATAAGAAAATGAAAGTGTATAATAATTTCAAATTAAAATACTTACTCTTCTTTTAGTCGTCGTTGTTCTCTATAGAATTCTTCCCTGGACAAAGGTGGTGCTTGTGTTGTTGGGATGGCATTTGAATGAGCTGTCTGTACTCCTGATGATACCCAAGGTGTAGATAAATTGGCTGGAGCTGGAGGAAACCCTGGAGGAGGGACACTATACCCAGCAGGTGGTGGCTGGCCAGGAGGAAACTGAGGAGAAAACTGTGGTGGAGGAACACCTGGAGGGAGAGGAAGTGTATGGGGAGGAGGTGGATACAAAGGAGGGGGTGGGACAGGTACAAAAACTGGAGTTGCTGGCAGTGATGGGCCTTGAGTTCTTTGTGATCTTTCGCTGTGGTGCCGTCCACGGTTTATACTTCTGGAGAAATAAATTCCAACATATTATTCCTTTAAACTGAAATCATCTGAGACAAGTAAGCTTGTATTTTCTATCCATAATTATTTTCAAACTTACAAACAATGGAAGAGAATCAACTATTCAAGTAAGTATAAGTAATTCTACTTTATATAAATAATATAAAATAAAAATATATAATATATAAAAATGTACAATATATAAAAATAATGCATACATAATACATATTATAAAAATATATAATATATACATATATTTACTACATATATAACAAAAACAAAAATATTAAAAATATAATAAAACTATTTTTTATGATTACTTAAGGATGAGATAATTTAAGTTTACAGGGCCTTCTCTATATGGATAAGCTATATTTAGAAGTTCTCTTTTGTAGGGGCCTCCCTGGTTGCACAATAGGTTAAGTCGCAGCACTATGAAGCTACCCCGAGCCACTGCAGCACGAGTTCGATACCTGGCCAGGGAGATTCCCACATGGTGCAGCAGACATCTCCTGCCTTGCCCTGCTCCCCTCAGCAGTGTAATTCAGTTGATCTGCCTGTTCTGCTCCCCACTCTGTCTCTGATGAATCCTCTCACCCCCTACACTTCTGGCCTACACCCCAGCTTGTATGCATAAATAAATAAATCTTTAAAAAAAAAAAGTTTCTGAATTGTGCCTCATCAGATAAACAGTGGCTCCTCTGAAAGAGTAAATTTATTTCTGTTAAGATAAAGATTGTTTAAATTATAGTCAACTGGTACTACCTATCTGGGAATTAAGACTTTAAGTCTCTTTTCAGTATTATCTTCTATTAACATGTGATCTAGTAATGAAGTGTGGCTAACAACTCTTAATTCTTAGTGATTCTAAACTAAGCACTAGAAAATAACTTTGATTTTTTTTTATACAGTTAATTTGGAGGCACTTCTACCCTCATGGAGAGTATGACCAAGACAGTTTTACTTCTTAAGATTAATATAGTTTGTGCCTGTCCAGGGCAAGAACCCCTAACAATTATCACATTTGTCTCTTGGGAAAAAGGAGGAAGAAGACTGGGACAATTGAGTCTAGAAAAGAAACACAATTCTTCTTCACATTTGGGAGCTGACTAGTTCAACTTTCATCTTAAATTAAATTGACATCTTAAATTATTGTCTGGGCCTTAATGACTTCTTTCTGCACTCAAAAGAGTAAATGTAGGGCAGTATTAACGCAATGTGCTATAAGGAGAAAGTAGTCATTGGGAAGAAATATTAAAGATGTAGCTTTAAAAAAAACATTCAAAATGCTGTGTAGTCTATTCTTTTCTAGGTCTCTTAAGGATAAGCATTGAGGACTTATGTAGCATAAGCATAAACCAATGATCCCTTCTCCCTTTGTCATTACTGTGTTTTAATTTCTTTGTGTTATATTTTTCAGTATGTCATCAGATTACTGTTTTCCAAGGTTTTTAAGCAAGCCTACCTGTAGCAGCTCCTCTCTCCTCTTCGAATTTGCTGTGGTGGAGAAACCAGATAGCCAAGCTTGTTGGAACTGTGAGGGAAGAAAGATTAAATAATACCGAGTACAATAATGACCTTTTAGTACCTAGATTTTAAGACCTCCATTTTAATAGAAACATTTTCCTACTTATTGATTTTTAACATTTTGTGGTCCGCTCACATATTAGTATGTGTTTTTTGTCACCAGTTATCAGGTGGCCGCTCACGTATTAATACGTGTTCATCTAGTCTCCAGTTTTTCACACCACGGTGGATTTATTTGGAACTATTAGGGGCTATTTCTTTGATCGTACTCAGTCTAGAAGCTTTACACATTGTTTTGGTGAAAGTGTAAGGTGTTTTATGAGAGATATTACAGTTTTTTTAATATCCAGTAGTTCAGGAGTTGTGTGTGTTTTATTGAATGCTTATACCATTCATGCGGTGGCACAGAAAATGGCCGGCCCCAAGGGCTGGTAAATTTAAAGGGCACC
>PVIJ01007008.1:0-24923 GCA_004024925.1 Scalopus aquaticus | reverse complement strand
GTTTGTTACAGAATGAAAAGATATAAGCAAGTATATCTTATATACATGTAACTACTTTTCTGCTTAACTGTAGTGTAATTAAACTATTTTCTGTAATACTGTATTTTAATTAGCATTCTGTAAGTTACTCTGTAAGCTTACTGTTACAGAAAAAGAAAACCATTTTATCTGCTGGGCAGAAACTAGTATGTAGACACTTTACATGCACCATTCTAATTACACAGATTTGGAAATGGAGGCTAAGAAATAAAACGACATATCCACCCTCTCAAGTAATTAGTGAATGGGGGAAATGGGATTCAAATCCATATCCACCTGTCTCTAAATCCACCTCCTCTCTATAGATATATTCTGCTAATCTTTCATTTAACATACTTTTTCTAAGAAATCTGGTTTATTTTTCAAAGAAAAATAAAAATTTTAGAATATAAGCCTGTTTATATAAATATATAAACCTATTTAAATAGATTAAACAGAAATGACTGTGTAACTAGAAAAATAATAAACATCCTATAGAGAAGATCAAAAATCTTTGGAATTCAGGACAGAAAATCATATTCCATAGATTTTAAGATACAATACAAATGGATTAACTATTCAAAGTGAGAAATTTTGTGTTTGATGAACTTTACTATTACTGTTTGGTCTTCTGAAATCAAACCTTAAATATCTAAATTAAGGCCAGGAAAAAGTTTAATCTATTAAGTGATTCCAAGTTTGAAGTAATTCTGGTCTTGTCAAGATCACCATTTGTTGAGACATGAAAATGGTGGTAAGATTTCATAATTTACTATTTTATGAATTACTTATTTTCTCAGGAAATAATTTTCCATATAGTTTGGAAATTGACAATTTACATAAAAACTACCATGGCATAGCAAAGAATTTATGATAAAAAATATTTGTTTGTAATTTCCATTACCCAGTTTGAAAGTAATCCTCTGCAAATTAAACATATACTTACTGTTCCCAACCTGGTCGGCCACCACCTGGACGAGCAGTATTTATTCTTACTGGACCTTGGAAACACACATACACAAATATAGTAAGTAAATATAAAATTGATTGTTAAGTTAAAATTATTTTCTAAAGGAAAAAAGTTAAAACCAAATTGATTTTACTTACCGGTTGTGGGGATCAACTGTCCATGCAACAATGACTGTCCAAGCAAAGATGGGGTTCCAAGAACAGGCACCTGATAACCCTTCAGGACAAACAAGAGTAAAATGTTAAAAGAAAAAAAAGTTTATAAAGCAATTTTATAAAAGAAAAAAATTCTACTATAAAATACTTTCAAACCTAAAATCCAGTAAAACTTACCTTCTCTTCCATAAGAGCAGTAATTGCAATTGAAGAGGCTCCCTTTGAATGTTCTGATGCCAGGGCTGCAGCTGGCAATATTTTATTATCAGAATCCCTAAAATATCAGATAATTTACAATATATTAGAAAGTCATCAGAAATGGAGGATTAAGAGTAGAAAACACATTTTGTAGTAATTCTATCCATCATCTGCATTAGGATGAGTTAAGGAAAAATAAAACAAAAAATATGAGCTAAATAAAGATGATAAAGACTGGACTTTTAGTGAGTTCTTCATGTAAAGTGAGAAGTAAAAAAGAAGGAACCTTCTTAAGAGTACTGTTTGTGATAGATACAATAGAAGTAAGTTTAGGTGTAACAATAATACTTAAAAAAAATCAGTGTGGGACCAAAAAAAAAAAAAATACAGTATGTAAGAGTAAATTCTACTTCTAGCTCTACCACTGAATATAGATAACCCAATGACTTCTATGTGCCTTATTCCCACTACTCATCAAATAACAAGTTAGTAAGATACATGTAACGATCACACTCCTAAAGTTTAGCTTCAGTGTACCTAGAATAGACCCCAACATCTATTTTTTAAATTTTTAAACAATTGAGGCTACATGGTCAAAAGTCCCTTTCATTTCTGATATGGTAGAATTTAAGCTAGTTTTCACTACTCTTATATAATCACACTCCAAAATAATTATTATTCCAGATTCTCTACTTCTCTCAACCTACCCAAACTTTCTTAGTTCTGCTCAAATCTACTCTTTCCAAAACCACCGTTTTGACAAATGAATTCTTCCTATTAACAGCAGCGCTGTTATGGTATAACAGAGCCACATGTAATAGAAGTTGCTAGCAACTTATAGTTCTTGAATTTGGGATGCTTAAAACCATTTGCCCAATGAATCGCATTCATTTTTCCCTGTTTCTCCGAAAAGATTAAGCCATTTCTTACAAGAACTATGGCCCACAAAGATGATACCTACTGCAAATCATGAAAACAATTGTCAAAACGACATTATTGACATCATTTGTTTCTTATGCGTGACAAATACAGACTTACCGGAAAGGTCCATCTGATTTTTCTGAATGGACTGATATGGAAACTGTTGCAGTTATGTCAGGTACAGGTGCTGGGGCAGAAGATGGATTTCCAGGCACAGAGGGGGCCAAGGAAGATTGATTGGAAGTTAATGAAGATATAGAGGGAGCTGGGTGAGTTGATGAAGATGTTACTGGAATCATAAGAGGGTCTTGTTGTCTTGATATTGGAGATCTCATTAGAGGCTGTAGGTTACGCTGAATGAGTGGTCTTGGAGGTGGCACTGGGGGTGGTGGTGGGGGTAACTGTTTTCGTAGTCTTTTTGTATATCCAGTTTCATTTTTGAAATTGTTAACAGCCTATAGATGCCACACAGAAAAATGTACTTAGTCAAGAATAGCCAAATCAATTAAAAGAATAAAAAATTTCCCATAAAAGGGCTACAAAGATAGGTACCTGTCGTAAGAATTTATTGGCAATTAAAGCATCAGGAGAGACATCATTTTGATGACACGTTGGACATGTGTGTTCATCTGATTCCAGGAGGGCTGTTCTTATACCTGTGTATAAGATTTTAAATATTAATACACACAAACTAGGAACTCAGTGTTTGGAAAATGAAAAGACATCTTTTATCTGTTCAGTTACATTATGGCTTTCTAAGCACACATTACTAACCTTATGTTAAAAAACTTAAAAAAACCAAAATTTTTGCCCTCAAGAACTATTCTGCTCTAATTTCTCTCTACCTTAAAAACACGTCATGAATATAATTTAAACATCTGACAGAAAAGTGCTCTTTCCTAAATTCTATTGTTTAGCTAATAACTAGAATATTACAGGGGTAAAAATAGAAATGCTGTGGCTTAGAAACTTTACATATAGTCTAACAGGGTTTTTAAAACAGCATCACAAGAAAGGGACATCATAAAAAAAACAGAAGCAGGACCTCCCTGGTGGCACAAGGGGTTAAGCGCAGGCTGTGCTGCGAGTTCGATGCCTAGCTGGGGAAATTCCCACATGGTGCAGTAGACTTCTTCTGCCTTGCCCGCTGCTTCCCTCGGCAGTGTATTTCAGTAGATCTACCTGTTCTGCTCCCCACTCTGTCTCTGGTGAACCCTCTCACCACCCCACACTTCTGGCCATGCACCCCAGCTTATTTGCAGAAATAAATAAATCTCAAAAAAAAAAAAAAAAAGCAGCGTAACTCAGGCAAGGAACTTATACATCTTTAATACAGTAAGTAAAAAAACACTAAATTATAGATTCATTGACCATGCTCCATTGTAGTAAAAAATTCAGTAATAAACGGCTTATAAAATCCAAGACGCACTCCAAAACAAATCTTAAAGTGGCCTCCTTCCTGATTTTGGTCTTCACCAAAAATGCCCCAAAATAAAGATATATATGTTCCAAAACAATCTTTAGAAATGAAAAAGGCAAGCACAGGATTGAGCAGCGAAAATTTTAGATAACATCATTTTTACCTAGATAAGTGACAAATATAGTGTAAGTGGCAGGAAAAAAATCAAGTGCTAATGTAATTAATCAGATTAGAAATTAAAGTCACAAGTAACCACATGGCAAAGGTTGGGTAATATGTTTACAGGAAACAGTTCTCAACTACACTGAGAATTTCAGAGTAAGCAATTATATCCAAGATAAGCATTTAGGTGGCACTTAGAAATATTTCCAGAATATCTAAGGGCCAAGAGGTCTTAAAACTTCTGTATGCCATTTAAAATGCACAGGAAACAAAAATTATTTTATAAAACCTCATCACTCTGATGATGCTACAAGGAATTAGTCAATTTTAATATTTAAAAGGACAAAGAAGGTATTGTTTAAAAAAAGAAATTAACAACAGAGAGTCCTCTGCTATTAAATGCTCAACTTACTATCAACATTTTGTCTTTTGTTGCTAAGAGTCTTTCAACTTAAAACAATTATTCTAAAACATACATCTCTGAGGTTTCAACATTTCTTACATTCATCACAGTAACTGTTTCCACAGCAGGGAATGACAACAGCGTCAGTCATAATATCTTTGCAGATGAGACACAACAATTCATCTGGGATAGGGTCATCTTCTTCTGAAGACGACGACGGTTCTTCTGGCAAGAATGGCGGTTTTTCTTTTTTCCCAATTGCATATGCTTCTCTGTAAAAGAAAGTGTTAGCATTTTAACATCATTAAGAAGGTAAAGTATTTCCCAGATATTTACAAGTTCCACTATACCATAATGGAAACCTATGAAACAGAATTAAGTACAATGCCCAATTAGTTTAGACAAGTGTAATAAAATAAGGGAGCAGTTTTTATGAACATCCTTCCCTAAGAAACAAAAAAGATGTAAAATAAAATCCTAAACAAGAATAACAAAAAGAAATTCTATAAAAATGACTAAGAGGATCTTTGAATTCCTAACTCTAAGAACTGAGGGCCAGAGAGGTAAAGTGACACAATTAAAGTGCCACCAAGTTTTATGTGGCAGAGACAAAATTTGAACTTAGTCTTGAGAACAGCCTAATCACAATTCTCTCTACTACCATGCTTTTAGGAACAAACATATATATGTGTTCTCCTTAAGTCTAACAGTACCTAAAATCTGTGATGGCATTAGAATGAATGTCTTAATATGGTAAACTAAAGTTCATACTGGTACTACATAATTGAGAGGGCAAGTTCAAGGAAAATGAATACGTCACAACTACAAAAATATTAATTGCCAGAATGAGACTTTTAAACTAGTAGTCTACTAGTCTACTAGAGAATAACCTATTTCCAGGCAGTTAAAAAACATTAATGACTAAAATGATTAGAATATGTGTAATAAAAACAAAGTAGCACCTCAAAAATTTTGGGTCCATTTTTTTTGTTGAAGTACATTTTGCAGGAATGTTGGCTATCCAATATATTAAAAAAAAAATCAAAAACCAAAATATGCTATTCTCAGAATCATCACTACTGCTTTCAACACTCCCACCTTCTCTATAATCAGGCAAATTGGTAAAACATAGGAATTCCTAAAGAAATCTTCCTATTTCATTTAGAAACGGAGTGTGTTGATCTCAATTCTGAAAATGAAAGAATCTCAGCTGTACAGAGTAGGGTACCTTAGGTGTGTTATTTGTGTTGCAGTTGCTCCATAGACATCACCACGATTCCAGAAATAAGTATCAATTTGCTTATGCCCCATTGTTCCCAATTTGTGAAAGAGGAGTCTCCCACTGCCCAAGAGAGAGAAAAGAAAAGAAAAAAAAAAAAAGAGGAGAACAGAGGATAGAAGAAAAAGAAACAGAAGAAGAGTCTGAGTTGCTTATCAGTGGTGTTAGTGGAGAGGGTGAGTTTCATTTAAAATATTGGGCTCCCATTTTCCCCGTATATGCTGTGTGTTGGCACAATGGCCTTTTGAATTTCAGCATTCAAAAGCAATGAAGTTAATAATTAGTTAGAGTTCACAGGTGATGTTAATTCTTCCAACACAAATTTCCATTTAAATACTTTTACTTCTGTATCCTTATTATGTATTAAGATGAAGCGGTCTGCTCTTAAATCGTGTCTATAAAAATCATCAATTTCAACCTAAAGTTGTCTGGAAGCACATATGAAATGTCTGAATTAGAAAAAGCATAACAGACTGCTCTAAGATGAACCACAAAAACACAGGATGGTACCGATAAAAAAATAGATGGGGTGAAGTTGAGAATGTGGGCAGGGTTGGAAGTTGGAACATACTAATTCTTATCTGCAAACTAGAGTACATACTCAAAAAGACGCTAGTTTTCTATTATTTCACAGCACAGCCATTTTCTCTGTCCTTACTTGCTCACTACAGTCTAATAATTATCACATGACACTGAGGAAACTTGTGTTTCTATTTATAATTTTGTCACTGAGAACAAGACATCTATTTTCTTTTTCTCAAGATATGTCCTAAGGATCCTCTAATTTCATAACCTCCTGCAAGGCTTGCTAAAAGTCTAGACTGGAGTCCTATCGCATAAACTCTAAATCAAAAACCAGAGGGGTTGGGCACCCAGACTGTTTAATACATTTTCCCAAGAGATTCTTACGCATTACAGAGAAACACAGCCCAAAGGAACACTTACTATTGTGTGGCATATCATGAGAGTTCACAATTGTTGAGATTAATCAAAAGGTAATTAAATGTATTAATAAGAGCAGTTCAATTGGGAAGCTGATTTGTTGAACTATGTCACCAGGTTCTTATGTCTACCCATCTCATTAAAAATTAGCTCATAAAATGTGAAGAAAACAAAAACACTGAAATTAAGCATTAAGATATACACCAGGTACAGCTACAGTTGATTTAACGATTTATAAAATAAATCATACTTTAGAATTTCTAAGAATCATACAGTATATCCAAACGTCTTCAAGATATCTCATTATTAACTTTTTCTGGTACTTAAATTTGCCTTGGTATCTTGCAGATTTTCATTCTTAAGCCTCTTGTTTCTCTAAATGATTAAGGCATCTTTCTTGTTCATTTCTTAAAAAATGCAAACAGCATATAAGATTTTGTGGAAATATGTTTGTAAATGAGGAAGAAAGCAGGGAATGACAGAAAAAGAAAAAAAAAATTAGAAGACTACAAGGGAAGTGGCACTCATTGATAACAAAAATCCCCAAATATAAATTTGCTTTAAATGGAGCAGACTGCAGCCTCATTCTTAACACAGAAATGCAACATGTGGTGACTTAACATGTTGGTATAGATGTTCACCAGAATCCAAGTTACAAGCCCAAGATAAAATTAAACACTATAACCTGGACTGACTGCAGTCTCCACAGGTCATACCTAATATGAATACTTACGCATCTATAGTCGGGATCGCGTATTTTCCAGTGTTGGTTAGCATTGCACCTTTCATGTTAGGATCTTTCACTTCCATCATAAAACTTCTGGGGATTCCAGTGCTCTTTTTAATCCTAGGACCTGATTCAAAGTTCTTATCCTATTGGGGAAGGAGAAAGGAGGAGGAATAAAAAAGTTACCTTTACCAGCTAACAGGTAGTGCTTACCATTGACTTATATTATTTGTAGTGCTTTACATATATGATCTCCCTTAATCCTCATAAGTCATTTGCAGAGAAGAAGAAATAATAGGCTTCAAAAAGTAAGTAAGTAGCCCAAGCTTTCTCAGTTATTAAGTGGCACAGACAGCATTTGAAGTCTGGCAACTTGGCTCCAAAAGGCTGTGCTCATTTGCCATTGCAATAAAGCAAGCAGTATTTACCAAGAAAACAATCATGGTTAAAAAAGAACTGTGAGAAAAGGAAAAAGCACTGTTTCTACTTTGGACTTACCCCATTTGTTGGGCAATTCTTAATATAATGGCCAGGTTTACCACAACGGAAACAGGTATAAGATGGAGGTGGTGGACCTAGAGGTTTCTTCATGTAACTGAAAGGGGAAAAAAAGAAATTTCATGTACACAGAGACTTGAAAAAATACTGTTTGCCTGGGTGGGGGGCTCCCACCCCAAAATACCCAAGACTTACTTGATTGGGTCGTATTCATGGCCAGATTGCGACATCATTGCTTTAATTTTATCTTCTTCAGAAGCATTGGCTTCAGCCAGATTGGCAGTCTGTTTAACAGGTAATTTTTTGACACACACATTAGAAACACATTTAAGACCACACAGCCAAAGACAACACCACTCATCCTGTAAAGAGCAGTATCTAATCTTGCATAAAAAGTTATTTACATGTAAAATCTGGAAGAGGCTCTGGCAGTTCCTTAGGTTACTACATGATGTTTGAGTGTCTGTAGGGCTGAAGAAAGTTTTTCTGGGACTACTCAAACCTTAGACCCTGTTTGTACCTTATATTAAGATTTGCATACAACTCCTCTATGAGTTAAGAACTGAGACTAAATTAGGAGGAAAACACTTGATGTTTTTAAACATTAAAAATAATTCAAGTGTCACAGCATTAAAACTGAAATTCATATGTATAATCTGATGGCAATGTAGGGATAGAACAGCTGAACATATGCAGCAGATATCAGAAGTCAGGTTGCTCTTTAAGTAATGTCAATTTCTAATTAAGTGCAAAAGCACATGCACTGAGTGTTCATAATTTTAAATTCAACTCTCCGAAGTTCTATGAACTTCTTTAAGGTAATCTACATAGTAGTCTAGATAAAAGCAGGGTCTAAGGGAGTGAGTCCTAATAACCTGAATATTCAAGCATCTAACATTCATATTAGCTGTTCACTGGGTTTTACCATTACATTCATCCACAAAACAAGCAATCAGTTTTAACATTTTATTGTAATTTTATATACAAAGAATGCTTAACATTAACAGAGCTTAAAACAACAGCAACATTTACAGAAAACTGGATTACAGATCTTGAACAACTAATTTGTTTGAACCCAAACATCAATTTACAAATAGCTTTTAAAAGCCTCCAAAACTCCCCATCTGCTCCCCCAAAGAAACAATGGTAGGAACAGACCAAAACTCCAATATGTGGACCTTACAATACATTAGAATAAAAACAGTGAACTATAAATTGCTAAAAATATTAATTCTATGCTAAATCACTTTGCATTTGAAAATTATGAGGATGGTTTTAGTCCACTTTATTTTAGAATCATCAATTTTAATAGTTTTCCCAGAACAGAAGCTTAAAAAGCTGTATTTGTTACTAGGACACTTTTTGGGATACACTGCAGGGTAACGGATACAACCTATAACAAAGCCAAGGACAAGATAGGGACAGCACTAATGGAAAATCCCTTTACTCATTAATCTTGGTTGCCAAATTTGGTTTTGCATTTCTAATAGGGAAAAAAAAAATTTTTGAATACTGGAAAACCTACTTTCTTGGCCTTCAAAAATCTGCCTATTCTGCAGTCTTTACTTTACTTTTCAAGTCATGATTTAAAAAAAAATCCATCACTAGTGCTTTCCCAAACAAATGGTACATTGTTGAGCAGAAAATGCAAACAATCTTATGCAAAACATGGCATATACAATGATTCAAGTGGTAACAATTTGCCCCTTTGCCAAACTTACACATAGGTATATCCCTACTAACAGCTTTATACATTTACACAATTCATGTAGTCTGTGTTCAAACAAATTAGGTTGTTTAAAAACTTTTATCTAATGCAGACAGACTACAGGTCTGAAGTATAAAGAAACAATTGTATCACAATTATAATGTTGACCTTCCTGGGATCAATTCAAATATTCAAGAAATACCATTGTCCGTGTAAATGAAAGCTTCTATTTTGGCTGCTAAAAAAAGTCCACATAATTTACAGCCAAAATCGGGGCATTCCTCCAGAACTTTGTTAGTTTCCAATGTATAATTAAAATAAGTGAGGGGGAAAGAAAAAGAGTAAGTGTAGCTTCATGTGTTTCTTCTGTCTTGAAGATGATCAATACTCCAACATTATGGTGAGGCTGACAAAATACTCCCCTATCTTCTCAAAACATCAACTACTCTTTACAGGATACTAATATATACAGTGTTTCTGCAAAATATCTCCTCCCCCAATCCCTTTTAAAAGTGTTCCGCGTCAAAAAATACGATGTTACAAAATGATTTATATTTTCAAGAATATATATATATATATATACCTTTGTAAGCTGGGCCAGAGAAATAGACGCAGAAGAGTCATCAATCTGTTCACAAAAAATTAAACACACATTCAAGTTCCACACTGAAAACATCTAAAGGTGATCATTAGCCCCACTGCCACTTAATGTTCAAACACTGGACATTTTCTTAGAAGTTTCCTAAAGAATATAATTTTCTGTTTTCAAGCTGAAAGTGTAGTTCACCCCCATTTTATACTTTTACACATATTTCACACAAGATAAAAAGGCTAACAGTTGAGGGGGAATCAGTAACAATGAAAAAGAAGGGTTAAGAAAAGTATACCACATAGGAAATCTGTTGAGTGGTGACTAAATACTAATTAAGAGTCCCGTGTCTATCAATGGTCTCAAAATTTGATAATGCTCAGGGCAATGCACACTAGGAGAGAATAAGAAATCTAATTTTCCTGGAACACCATTATGTAATACTGAAAAAAAAAAAGCAGCTCTTTAAAGGCTCAGATAATTGCTTTAATAAAACAACTCCCACATATAACTGTTCCTTTTTTCGAGCATGTGCTGCTCAGTTTTTATACCTTTATTTATTTTTCCATAGAAAGAACAATAGTTTCTTGCCAATGAAATCAAAGATTTAACAGGAAAAGATGTTAAGCCAAAAAAAGAAAAAAATGGAAAAAAAAAAAAAAACCCAAAACCAAAAAGTACCCTACGACAAAGGTGAGCAAATAGAGCTGTTAAGTGATGATGGACCCCCCCCACCCGATCTGGCAGAAAAGTTAATTTAATCAAATGGAACAAGTGTTATATGTAAAGGATAGACTTTAAAAAGATATTTTTAGATGTGACATTAATTTTTTTTCATTTGAGACCCTGAAATAATTTTGTATAATTTTTTAAAGCATATACAAGTGTGGTATACACACACACACACACATTTTTGTGTGTGCTAGAATTTCCCTACAAATGTACCAAAACAAAAATAATAGCTTTCCTATATAGTAGCAGTGGGTTGTTTATTTAATATGTTATAAATTTCTCATGCATAATATTGGTCAGACATCTTGTTTAAAATGGAGAGAACAAAACATTATGCCTGGATCAAAGGAAAAAAAAAAGAACTAAGTGAGTCTTCAGGTATTTTTCAAGTATTCCTGAGAACTAACAGCATGAAAAACAAAAGCAGCATGATGTATAGGTCCAAAGAGCAACATAGCCAGCTTCATTACGAAATTCTTAGCATAATGCCCACCACAGTAGGAATTCAACAAATATAAATAAAAATGGTCAACTTTAAAATACATCTTACAAACTACTCAGGGTTTTAAAAGTTAGTTTGATGAATATTACTGGGATAGTTATTTTGAAAAAGGTTTCTTAGCTCCACATTGAAGACGGCAGAGTTCCTACTATACCAATCTCACATCCCTAATACCATATAATCCATCAATGACTTCTTACTCTTGTCCAGCTTTGAAGTGTTCTTTCCTTAAACTCAAAGAGTAATTTTTTTTTAAAATGGAAAGAATACACAAATATCTTATTTTCTTCCAGAATAAATTCTGACCTATTTTTTGAAGAGGGCTACACTGTACGTCAAACTATTTAATAAGGACTGAAAAAATTATTGTCAACTATACTATATTTCTAACCAATGAAAAATTAATAGCCTTTAAAAATAGCCCATTACTTTTTAGAACATGAATACTTATCATTTCCTTTGAAAGAAAGCGGTAAGTTATATTGACTTTTGTATTGCTGGAACTAAAAATTTTTTTTGGTAATCTTCCCACTCCTACCATTTAAGAGTAACTTTTTGTTCTTATGCTGGGCTTCCTTGTCCTTTATTTTTAGCTTTCTGTCAACTTTTTATTAGTATCAATCGTACAGTTACTGAGTAGAAAGTGGTTTCGGACATGCAACAGCATCTAAGTCCTTTTTCCCATCAAATCATTACTGGAGCACCTACTATGTAATCTACAAGTCAACTTTACCACAAATTTAGAAAGACAACCAATTGTTTTCTAGGTACATTAAAAAGTGAAAAATGCTGACAAAGAATGGTTTAAAAATGAGTAGGAATTTATATGTACTAAACATCAATAAATATAGTAACTGTCAGATACTGACTTAAAAAATCTGCTAGATTTTAAAAAAAGTCTTGAAAAAACAATCATCAATGCACTCTGTAGACAATATCAAAACTAGTCATCTCTGCACCTAATTTGTGATCTCACTTCTGGGAGCAAGAATCTGAAATCTTTTATGGCAAACTACACTTGCTTAAAATCAAGATGTCCTGCTGAAACGTATTTCTGATGTTTTGGTAGAGCAGGAAGAAAATTCTGCCTTCTAGGACCAACACAGAAGGATGACTACACACAAGAGGGTCAAGAATATAGATGAAAACAGCCATCCTTGATAAGAGTTGGCTTAAGTCACCATTCACTTTTGTGAGTCAGGAAAAAAAAAATCTGGTTTGGCAACAATCTAACTTTACTTTTGTGAATATATACAATACTGTGAATAAGTCTCCTAAAATGGACACTAATTATATGGTAAACATACTGTTTCTTAACCTAAAAGTCAGCAAATGCACCCCAACAAATAAATGGTGGGATAATAAGTTATCTCATGTTTCCATTTCAGATTATTCTACCTAAAAATTAAAGCCACTTTTAAAGTATTAAAAAAAAAAAAAAAGAACAGAAAAGAGAAACCTATTTAAATAAGCATAAAATAAACTGCTTCTTGTAAGTGTAATACAGACATGCCAGGGAACACACAAGGCTAAAAGAAGGTTAACTTTATTTATGAACATGTGATTTGTGTTTATACACATGCTAATAAACAAAAATGAAATAATTGCTTTCAAGAAATAAAATTTCATCTGAATTAGTTTAAATACTATATAAAATGTACTTTATACAAAATGTGTTACATTACTACAGTCACCAGGATAATCAATCTAATTTGTGCTAGCATTTGGATACATAAAAGTCAGTTTTAAACCAATCACCAGCAAAACAGAAACTTGGACAGTTTTTACAGCAACATGCTTAAAAAAAAAAAACAAAACCCCCCCAAAAAACCCTTATACCCCTAAAAGGGGGGGGGGTATGGAGGACCCAAAACACTAAGAATTTCGATCTTTGAATCACTATATTTAGTTCCATGAGAACTAAAGGCCATATACTTTAGAAAACGAGTCCAAAGTTCAGATATTCTATGTTATTTAAGATTCAATGATCCAAGGTTAGTGAAATTCCTGATACACAATTAAAGACCAGTAATATTTAAAAAGGATAAAGTGAAACAGCAAGCAATATCCTTGAATTCTAAATGAAGATTTCAGACATCCTGTATTGTATACAATATCAGCCTGAGCAGTAAAATGTTGAGAGAACCATCAAGTTTACAGAACCCAATTACTATAATCTGTTCTGAAACAAGCATTTCACCCGACAATTTAGGAATGCTGCTACCTTTTACTTAAAGAGTTCAAAGTCAAAATGGTGTCATGCTAAAGGTTAATTTGTGATAATAAAAACTAAGCTGTTACCCTGGTTGATGGGGGCTTGGGGGTGGGTGGCTGTGTGTGTGACCTTTGATAAGCTACAACTTTCAATTAATGCAGCATTTTTAATATCTTATAAGAAAGAGGGAATAGTTTAATTTGGACAGCAGAGCAGACTAGAAGTGGAAGACTTTGTAAGAAAACGTGAAACAATGTATCCAATTATATAAAATCATCAAGGCATTTATATACTTCATGGGGGTATCCAATTTCAGGTATCACTTTATAGTATGGATATAAACAAAGGAGGCTCAAAATTGCCAAATAAAGCAAAACTAAACAATAAAGCTGCATCAATGGTTTCTGGAAAGCTCTTTTCTATGATGTACTTGAACGTGGAGAAAGCATCAAACTTTAATAAAAGCTTCACATGTTGCTAATGCATTTTCCAAAGCCATCAATCAGGCAGAAAAAAAAACTAACAAAAACTAAGTGATACAACGTGAAAATGGCAAAATATACACTCCAAACATTTTTTATTGCAAGAAACAAAAAGCACACAACAGCCTGTACATACATACAAAATACTAACTATAGACAGACAGATGTAGAACATGTTATCATGTTCATTAGGGTAAAACCTACACGATCTAAAAAGGATCATACATTAACTGTACAACACGGTGTCATACAGGGAGAGTACTATCATATTTAATATGAAACAGTGGTTTGGGGGCACAATCACCCATTTCTACAAAATAAGTGTGCAAATAATGCCACATATATCCATATTCAACTGAGCTGTCACCAAAATACACTTTATTTACAATATGTACTATGATCAGTTGGTTATTAATTTCTAAAATGATTTACTTGACCGCTACATTATAAAGGTAAAAGCAATGTGTAGAAAAAGGGTGAGATTGTGTTTTTACATACTGCTTTTGAAGTTCCCATCACTGGTTCAGTTCGACTTCTAAAAAACAAACAAAACAAAAACAACATTATCTACGAATAGCCACTTAAGATGCTAAAATATCTTAATACACCCAATTCCTGAAGTAATGAATACACTTTGATTAATCTCTGCCTTTTAAGTTTAAGAAGGCTTTAAGCATAAACCATACTCAGTAATCATAGAGCAAACGTACCTTGCCACTTAAGTCAGAATAAGGATTCTGTTTATTAGAAAACTTTGTGGTTATTTTTCTTTTTTAACATTGACTATACTACATAATAGTACTATATAATATTTAGTGTCACACCTCAAAAAATGTGTAATTTCTTAATAGACTTAACTGTTTCTTAGTAAGTTATAAACTATATTATTCCCCAATTTTTAATAGGTGCAAGTATAAAAGTGCACAAATAGATTTTAAAGCAAGACTACCATTAACAATTTGTTTTGGATCCCTAAAAAACTACTGTGCTATGTGCTATAAAGACTAAATGTCAAATCCACAAAGACAGGTTGATAGAACTTTAATTTTAAAAATATAACCAAGGATTAAATAGGAATTCTAACTTCCAGAAGAACTGCAACAATTTGGTAACAATATTTTAATTTAAAAGAATGAATTAAATGGTTAAGGAAAACTGGACAAATTTTTTAATGTACATACAGATAAGTCTAAGAAGAAATTCTGTCTAAAAATAGAGCAAAGGGGACAGGGAATTGGGTTACTAAACACAGCTTCTGAATGTTGATATATTAGTTTTAAGTTTATGCTCTCCTGACATAAAGAAATGTTAGATAGCATCTGAATGGAGTTTCTAAATCTGTGTATGACTCAGAAGTCCTGACATTTTAATATTTTCACATGCTTTGTTTGCTCAGCAAACTCAGGCATTTCTTATAAGGCAAATATATTACAAAGTAAATCACACATTGAATTAACATGCAATTCTGTGTAAAAGGCAACTTATTTTGTTACGGACATCAAATACTTTGCTCCTCAGAGTTCTGAGGACAAAGAAATCTACTAAACTGAATGTTTGTTATTTAAAAAAAGGACTTGGGGGGCCTCCCTGGTGGTGCAGTGGTCAAGCGCTACACTGTGGAGCTGTCGGCAGCAGCGATGCACACCCAGCCAGGGAGATTCCCACATGGTGGCGGACCTCTCCTGCCTCGCCCGCTGCTCCCCTCAGGAGTGTATTTCCATCCATCTGCCTGTTCTGCTCCCCACTGTCTCTGGTGAACCCTCTCACCACCCCACACCTCTGGCCTATACCCCAGCTTGTATGCATAAATAAATCTTAAAAAAATAAGATAAAATAAAATAAAGGACTTGGGAAATTAAAGCATAACTTTACACCAGATTCCAGGAATTAATTCCTCCCCTATTAATTTCTTAAATTACAGAAAGCTAAATGCACATAACTCACTTAATATTTAGAAGTCAAAAAAGTATTCAGTTTTTTTAGTAACTATATGGACATACACTAAAGAATGTCCAAATGTTAAGACATGGAATACAACTTTGCAGCAAACTAAAAAGAATAATTTTAAAATACTTGCCCACCTGAGGTAAAGCTCCAATAAATGACTTTATTTTGCCTCAATTCTAAGAGTACCCATTTCCTAAGACAGGCAAATTCCAGAACTTTTCACTGACCAAAAGTAGAATCTACCAAAATTTCAAATAAGACTAGTAACTTCTAATGGGAAATCATAACCCTTTAAAAGTTGCCTGAATTGCTAACCTTTTCACATATAAGTCCCTATTGAAATCGCAAAAAAGTTAAGAGGAAATTCTTAACTTTCTCTGCTTTCTTCCAATTTTAACCCTATCCTTACAGTGAACTTCTTAAGCTCTAGATTAGTTGTAGGACACTGCTGTGTTTCTACTCCAATAAAGAGCATTTACAATGTACCAGACATTATTTATTTAACTCTTACAATTCTATCATATTACTATTTTGAGGAATCTGAGACATATAAACTTTAGGTACTTTACCCAATCATACAATGGTGTCAAGTCAAATCTAAGCCTGATTTCAATGTTTGTGTTCATAAAACTTATAAACTCTACAGCTCCCAACAAAAGCCTCTTATTGATGAGGATTTAATATCATTAACAATAGGGAAAAAAAAGAATACATTGACAAAAACCAAAAAAAGAACCAAAAAAAGAATACATTGACAAAAACCAAAGAAGGGTACAGAAATATTTATTCAATGCCAAGAGCAAAAATCCATCCTACTAATGTCTTCTACTCCTAACTACCTGCAGTTAATTGGGGGGGAAAAAAACAGGAAAAACCAGACCCATTCTCATAATTTTACAGATTGAGAAGACACAAACATTGAGTTCAGTTCTAAAATACTTGTTTTTTATTTTTAAGATTCTCACAAAACAAAAATTATCAAGGTTTTTTTTTTGAGAAATACATGAGATTGGATACTTACATAACATATGTCTTGCTTGTAGATTTGACACCTCCAATAGGAATTCTTCTAACAATTACAGATGAATTCTTAGGGATTAGAGCATTATCATCAGTATATTCTGTAAATAAAAAGATAAAGAGTTGCATTTCTTTTGGGGGATTAAGTTAAGCCACACTCCTCAAGAATTAGAAAATGTTAACCAAACATAAACTTTACGGAACATGAACTTAAATATAAGAGAGCATTATTATATACTTATTCCTTATATCTAGATTATTGATACTGTCAGAACAAATAAAGCCACAGAGGTTTCGCTTTAAAGGACACCAAATAGCATTAAGCAGGTTCATGGCTCTGACATTTCTACTTTTGTTAACCTTTAAAATAAAACTACGTTGTTCTCTAGTTTATTTAGACAGTGATGCCAAACATGGGGAAAAGCAGAAAAAAGAAATTATCTCTCCTAGCCCCTAAACATTAGTATTACTAATGTTTAATATTACTAACACAAACTAAATTATGACATGTTTTGAATTCAGGAAAGGGTTTTATGATAAACAATTATAAAAGTGAGATACAATTTGTGACTGTCTTCTCTAAGGAAATGACACTTGAGACTTTAAGACTGAAAAGACTGCCAGATGTGCAAGAGAGCTGGACAAAGTATTTCGACAGAGAAAAGCATATGGAAAAATGAGATTTAAAAAAAGACCAGAACAGGGCCTCCCTGGTGATGCAACAGGTTAAGTCTCAGTCTATGAAGCTATCTGCAGCCACTGCAGCTTCCCACATGGCGCAGCAGACCTCTCCTGCCTCGCCCGCTGCTCCCCTCAGCAGTATATTTCAGTCAATCTGCCTGTTCTGCTCCCCACTGTCTCTGGTGAATCCTCTCACCACCCCATACCTCTGGCCTACACCCCAGTTCTTACATGCATAAATAAATAAATCTTAAAAAAAAAAAAAAAGACCAGAACAGCTGAAATGAAAAGGTGAGAGGAAATATAAGCAGATATACATAGGTCATATATGATTTACATTGTTTCTAAGTAAAAGAGGAAGTCATTTAAGGATTTTAAACAAAATGACAACTTGTTAAAAAGAGTATTTTAACTCTGGTGCCTGAGTGAAGAACGCAGGGAAACTGAGTAGAAACGGTGTGAGAAATAAGGAGGCTGCTGTTTAGTCCTAGTCCTAGTAAGAGATAATGATGGTTTTGGTTTGTGCTGGGATGTGACAGAGAAATGGAGTTGATGCTTTGAGAGGTAGAATTCATAAAATTTTTAGAATGACAAAACTGGAGACAAGGGGGCTGATAGGTATGAATTCTTGGGTTCCTGGCTTATGCAAATGGATGAACAGTGATGTAACTTTCTGAGAAGACAAGGAAGAAGGATAAACAAATTCAATCTCTCCGGTCTTTAGGCCATTATTTGTGATAGTTCTGTAAGAATAAAATTAAAGTAACTGCGCCAATGATTTAACTATGGGAAAAGAAAATTGTTTAAAGGAAGGAATTTGTAAAACTACTAAAAAGAAAAACCACTATGAGGGAGGCTGATGTAAAAATATACCCATCTCTGAGTCACACAATCAGATATTAGGGTTCACTCTTTTAAAGTTACTAAGTTTACTTGCTTCAATTAAGTTACTCAACTCAAAAATGCTAACTACCTATTTTTCCAATTATTGCAAGCTTATCTCAACACATGTAAGCAGTCTAAGTTTATAACCTATGTATCTCCAGATATCAACTTGTCTTTAAAATCATAATACTATTTGCATTCTCTGTTATATCTTAATTGTCCAGAAAGGTATTTTCAATATGCTTAAAGCAGCAGGCTGTATCACAGGTATCCACCTTCCTAGATGCAAGCATACCAAGTTAATATTATCATTAACATCTTAGATCACAACAGTTCCGAAACTCTAAGCACGCAAGCAAGGAAAATTGGAAAAGAGAGAGGAAATCTCTTTAGAGATGTTAGACAGTAAAGTCTAAAACTAGAACTTGGTGTCAAACATCTGATAGGAAGTTTTTGAATAAGCATAACTCTCAGAAGTGTTCACTGTGGCTTTCAGGGACAACTTAATTCAAAGAGCGCAACAGTGTTAAAACTACGTCAGGTGTTCCAATGCCAGACACTTTCATTAACCTTTTAAGTAACTGAATTACACTGATGATTTCTACCGTTAAAACATCTCAACAAATAGTCAGTTAGCCTCAAAAGGCCCCCTTTCTCTGTTTCAAGGTAGTGTTTGATACCAAAACATGAAGGGATGAATGGAATGGAAAAGACAAATTTGAGCAATGGAGAAAGGTAAGTCTTTCAAAAATACTTCATCTCCAGCATCCAAATCTTTCACCCTAAGCTAAAAAAGAAAAAAAAAATATTTTTTTGGAGAGGGTAGGCGTAGAGGGTGGAAGATGCAAAAAAGTAGGAAAACAAGTTTATATAGGACAGTTATACAGCAAAAACATCTAAAAATAGTTTTAGTTTAGAAATAAAAATGCAGGATTCTTAGGTCTAAAACACATGAAATTCTAATCCAAGCAATTTAGTCTAATCAAGATTTAAGGATTTCCTAAATACAGACAGAGTTCCAAAACTGTAAGGAATGTTCCATAGAAACATGGTAGGTTGGGTAATTTAAACATTAATTCAAAGCAAACTAAAGTTTAAATCCAGCATTCTCTCCTATGCAATATCCTAATTATGAAGCTATAAATATTTATTTTGTACTCAAATTCACTGGATACATTCTTTCTTAGTTGCCTGGTGACATTGGATAGGACTTTCCATAGCACTCATTAAGTGACTATCTCTGCACTACTAGTAATGATCTTTTTGTCCCCTAATTTGAAGAATGTATAAAATGTGCATTTTCTCCCCTGAAGCTCCTTTTTCTTAACTGATCTACTATCAAGGTTTTCTCCAATAAGGATAGTTCACAAATATAAAAGCAAACATGCTGCTGGGCAAAATACGTCCCTGGCTTTCAGGGTTTATGAAAATCTTGTATCACATAATTACCTGGCCTAGGGAGGTAAAAAGCCCCACAATGGTCACAAAACCCCAAGGTTTGTGGACAAGGGTTCCTTCAACTGTAATCTGTGCCAATGTGACAAGTTGTGTTTAATTATCAGGTTGAAAAAGAATGGATAAAACCTAGCCCCAAATGATTAAATCGTGCAAGACAACATATGAAAAAAAAAAATTAAAATTGCATTAGTATCCGATTTCATTTCTCTTTTTCTTCTCATTTATAAGTATCATTAGCATATTGAGTTAGACTAAAACTCTTATAAATCCATCTGATCAGTCAAGTGTGAAAATAATACTTTAGGTATGCTTCTGGTGCCCTTAAAAACAGAAATTCCCCCTTAAAGTATTTTCTTGAAAAATATTTTTAACAGCTATCCCTCAGGTGTTCATAGCCACCAACAATTTTCCTCTCCTTAAGTAAAGGGATGCTACACACAATTACTATCACCAGTCTCACATGAAGTGTCCCTCAGGTATGACAAGTCTAGAAAAAGGAGGAAGTGAAGCGTATTCCTTCACATGTTAAGATGAGTAAATAAAATTCTTTCTTACTGAACATTTGAGTCATATGCCAGCAGAGCTGCTCATTAACATAATACAATTATGTTTGGATATGAGTGGAAAACAGCTCTTTCACATGACAGATTTACTCCACCTACCAAACTACCAGCTAGAAGTGGAGGACCCTCCCCAAATTCAACTAAAAGAAAACGTGGCATACCTTAAACAAATTTAGTGATCAAAACCTAAACAATTTAAAACTGTATTTTTTCTCATCCCATCAATAAAACTCAAAAAACAGACGTAAGCTACACATCAGCATTATGGTACTGAGAAAAAGAAACCAAAACAGGTTCAGAGTCAGAATTTTGAAAGGTTGACTGTAATATTTTCTTCTCCACTGCTAAATTCTCACTATCTTAAAATGTTTTCAGAAAGGAAAATGCAGATTCATAGCGGTGGGTCATCTGTACTCCTACAGCAGCAGTCTACTAATTTTCAGTATCCTGGCACCAACAGGCTAGCAATTACTACTTGAAAAAAGAAAAAATTGTACGTTTGTTCTTCACTAAATCTTAATATGATAAACTAATACGAACCAAGAGTTCAGCTACTTACTGTACTATTAATTCTGGAATTTACACACAAAAGTGGACACATCGGAACACACCAAGTTCTAAAAACAATCCCAACATTGAAGTGGCTGGGTTTAAAGCCTTAAGAATATTAAAATGGGGAGCCCTCCTCCATGACAGAGGCAACACACAACATGAGATATAAATCTTGCCATGAAACCCTCAATAACTGTTCGGTTAGACAATTAACGAAACACTGCACTATTTCCATTGCTGCTTTAACAAATAAGCCTTGCATATGGTCTTCGTCTCCTCCCCCTCCCGAGCAAAGTCAAGTTAGAAAGGGCCACGAGGCAAACATCCAGAGAACCTGGAAAACACGCCCCCCAACCTCTTCCACCCTAAATTTAAAAACCATTTATTTCAGAGCAATGATCGGATTTCGTTTGGGGATAATCCAATTATGCAGAGCGCAAGGAAGCCGGGGCAACTCCAGAGCTGGCTGCTGCAACCCTGGATAGCCTTGAAAATTGTCTCGAAAGTACTAGGACCAACAGTCCCCACAGACGCGACGGCGGTTAGCCTCCTGCCAGGCGAACAGAGCTATCTAGAAACAGCGAAGATCTGCAGCCCATGTGGCTTTTACCTTCTTTCGTCTGCGCGTTGGTGATCTGCAGGTCGCAGTCAGCAGCTTTCAGCTTCTCTCTCCCCATAATCTGCTTCTTTAAGTCGCAGAGGGAGATGTGGAGCCCATCAAAGGTGACGGTGTCATAGTTGAGTTTAGAAGAAAATTTATAATGCACACAGGACATGGTGCCAAAGGATTCCTAAGGTTCAGCGAGGAGACGTGGACACTCTCAATATAAGTATATTTATAAATTTAAGAGCAAAATATGTACACACATAAAACACTCAAAAGACACCGAAGGACCCTAAGGCTTCAGATTAAATACCCCCCAACCACAAGCTGGGGTTCGTAAAAACAGTAATCCAGAACCCCCCCGATACTCAATCACTTCATGTGGGAGGAGGCGACGAGCACGGGGAAAAGGGAAATGGAGAATTCGCCAACGGGCACAATGTCACCCGGCTGGGTCCCCCTCGCTCATGCTAAAGGCCGGCAGGAGACGGGGGGCAGGCGGTGCAGTCAGTAGCGGTCAGTCCACACGTTAAAAGTCCGAATGACCCTGCGGGGTCAGGGGTCCATAGCGCGGCCGCACCTCCCGGTCGGTCTCTTTTTCCGTGGATGGGGGTGACCCAGGCCCCGGGAGAAGGTTGAGGGGAGAGGGCCTAGGCCCGGAGTCCACGAGCGGCCGCTCGCCTCCTCCTGGCTTCCGGACAACCGGCGTCAGCTTCCCCAGGCCCAGGCCCCCACCACACACAAAGCCCCTTCGCCTGCTCCCCGGAGGCCACGAGCGGCCAGCGGCCTAGGCCGAAAACGCGCGGTCGGCGGAGGAGAGGCCTTCCCGTAGGCCGCCCCCGGCTCCGCCTCCCCCCCGCCGCCGCCGCAGCCGCCGCCGCCGCCTCAGACACAAAGCCGGTACTAGGCCTCAGCTAGGCCTCGAAGCACTTCCTCACCACCCCGGGTCCCCGCCGGCGGCCGGGTGGCTTGGCGGACCCTGGGGACGCCGCCGACGCTCCCTGACGCTTCCTCGCCGTGTGCTCCGCGCTTCTCTCGCCTTCGCTCCCGTCGCCTTTCGGCCCGGAACCGCGAAAAGAAGCCCGGGAACCGCCGGGCAACGACAAAGGCTTCGCTGGATCCCTTTTTGTTTCGCCCCCCTGCCGCTCTCGGGCCCTCACCAGGCGCCGGCGACACCTCCAAGCCAGGCACTATGGCGGACGCGGCCTGGCTTCGGGCGAGCGCCCCACTCCGGGGTCTCTTAAGCAGCGATTGCACGGGCGGCGCGCGCGAGGCGGGGCAGGCGTGCGCGGATAGGCGGGGCGGGGGGCGGGGTCCGTGGCGTCACAAAGCGCACCGGCCCTCCCACGTGACCCCGCGCTTTGTGACTCCGAGCGCGGAACCTGCTGCGGCCGGGAGAGCGGAAGAAACCATCTGCCTTAAGAGAGCGGGGGAAGCTGCACAGAGGAACGGCTCACTTGCAGTTCTGGGGCGGGGAGCTCAGATTTCCCTTGCTGTCGTGCTCGTTTCCACTGCCAAGTGGATGCTAAGGGGTGGCTGGCCGAGCTCTGCCGTCCCCACTGGCCTCACAAAGCCCACCCCCGTATAAGTAAACATTGTGGTTGCTATGCAGTAAACTAAGGTTACTCAGCGAGCCCCTCTAGCTTCCCCTTTCCAACAAACTGACTGCCCTAGGCACTTCCTAAGTGGAAATTCTGGGGTTGCCCCTGGCTGGAATTGTTATCAACATCAACCATTAATAAAGGTTTATTGAGTTCTTACTATGTGCCAGCGCATTATACCAACCAGGCTCTGGAGCCACGTTGTCTGGGGGTCGGAACCCTAGCCCGGGGATTCTAGATTGATTTCTGTGCTCAGTTTCCTTGGATGTAAAACAGTACTTGGCTTACTGAGTTGTTTTGAATTAAATGAATGAATACATTTCCATTGTTTAGGACCATGCCTGGCACAATGGTTCAATGTGTCTCAATAAAGGTGACTCAATAGTTGTCAGTTCAACAACATCAACAAAAAACCCTTAATGGTCAGCACTAGCATTATTCCCTACCGGCGGAATAATAGAGGCGGGAACTAAAGCTAGCAATCATGCACTTTTTGAATTCGCAGAATCAGGAATGCCTGCTCAGTGACAGGATCTGTAATCCCATTCCTAAAGAAAGTGCCTGGAACTGTGTCAAGAACCCCCTCCAAGCACTGGAATATTTTTCTCTTGGGGCACGGGGAAGTTTTCATTAAATCCATAAAATTCACACTATAATAAAATTGCATTCGTAAACTAATAAACATTGCCATTTGCAACGCATTTTTCTCAGCCTCTGGATTTTACAGGCTGGTCTCAGAAGTTACTCACTGACAACAAGATCACAAAACTAAGGTGTGACAAAACTGGCCAGGGGCTTCCTAAATACACACTCCAAATTCTCACTGAACTTGGTTGACATCAATCATGTTTTCAGAAAAGTCTTCCTAAGGCCACCTTTTCTAAATAAGATGGGTATCATTTTCTATCACTTTACTCTTATTCATTTTTCTTCCAAGCACTCATTACTTGACAGGGTGTATCTTTACTTTTTGTGGTCTGCCTTGCCCTGTACCTCCGAAGAGGGATTTTATCTCTTTTGTTTATGCTGTATCCCCAGCATACACTGCGTGGACATAGCAAGCACCCAATAAAAATGTGGTGATGAGCTAAATTTATTTTTAATCTTTTAAAATTTGTAAATAAATACATATTAATATGTTACATCATTGTTCAGTTTTGTACAATGTATAGTTTCTCCTCTCAGGTGTAGTGGCCATAAAATTCCCACCACCAGTTCACCCGTGCACCATCACCAAAGTCCCTTGTGCTCTTCCCTCCCCTGTTTTGAGCCCTCTGCTTCCCCCTCCGTAGCAGAATGTCTCTGATTTATAGTTGTCTGCTAATTTTTAAAATTTATTATTATAGTTATTATCCCCCCCAGCCCTTATTTGGTTCCCCTATATTCCTCTTATAAGTGAAATCATCCAAAATTTTTCTTTTTCCTTCTGGCTTATTTCACTGAGCATGATCCCCTCTTTGAGCTAAATTCATTTTTATATCTTTATAGAAATACCGATCAACATGGCGGTGAAGGGACGCTAGTATCAACTCTCCCAAAAGACAAGCCGCCTATAAAGAGACATCAGCCAAACCCAGAGAAGATCCAGAAACGCTACATAAATCTAACACCCTCACGGGTGAGTAGAACTTGGAAAGAAGCTAAAAAGACTGATCAAGGAGAAGAAAGAACCACCAGATCCCCTCTCCCCT
>PVIJ01007007.1:0-86480 GCA_004024925.1 Scalopus aquaticus | reverse complement strand
TGCATGTGGCTGTCCAGTTTTCCCAGCACCATTTATTGAATAGACTGTCCTTGTTCCACTGCATTTTCTTTGCTCCTTTGTCAAAGATTAGTTGTTCATAGATATGTGGCTTTAATTCTGGGTATTCTATTCGGTTCCATTGGTCTTTGTGTCTGTTTTTGTTCCAGTACCATGCTGTCTTAATTATTATGGCTCTGTAGTATAATTTGAAATCAGGGAGTGAAATTCCTCCGTTTTCTTTCTTTTTAGTTAGGAGGGCTTTAGCTATGTGAGGTTTTTTGTGGTTCCATATGAATTTCATCAGTAGTCAATCTATTTCTTTGAAGAATGTCATTGAGATTTTTATTGGAATAGCATTAAAACTGTAAATTGCTTTTGGCAGGATTGCCATTTTGATAATGTTAATCCTTCCAATCCATGAACAAGGGATGCCTTTCCATCTTCTTATGCCTTCTTCTATTTCTTTCAACAAAGTTTTGTAGTTTTCTTTGTATAAGTCCTTTATGACTTTTGTTAGATTTATTCCCAGATATTTGATTTTTTTGGTTTCGATTTTGAAGGGGATGGATCAATTTGAAAAAATTTGATAAAGATGGCATACTACACGACATGTCTCACAATGCACTTTTCATCCAATGATATTGCATTGTGATGCCATATAACCTATGACTAAATCCTAGGGAAACACATTCTAAAGTAATAAAATTTTATAGTGAAAATACTGAGAATAAAAAATAATTAAGTGAACATTGCTTTTAGAAATAATGGTAATAAAAATGACCCAATTAGCAATTTCAATCTAAGTTTCAAAATCTTAAAAAAATTATATTATTTCACATAAGACCACTATGTTTAAGAATCTATACTACAAAAAGAACTTGTCAATGAGACATGCTCAAATTATAGAAATTATGGTGTTGGGCCTCTCTGGTGGTGCAACGGGTTCAGCGCAGCGCTGTGGAGCTGTAAGCCAAGGCGCGGATTGGATGCCTGGCGGGGGAGATTCCCGCATGGCACAGCAGACTTCTCCTGCCTCACCTGCGCTCCCCTCAGGAGTGTATTTCTGTCCATCTGCCTGTTCTGCTCCCCACTCTGTCTCTGGTGAACCTCGCACCACCCCATACCTCTAGCCTGCACCCCCAGCTTGTATGCATAAATAAATATTTAAAAAAGGAAATTGCGGTATCTAATTCTCCCTACAAATTGTAATACCTAAAATAATTGTTTATGTATTTGCAATGCATATGCTTTAAGTATAATCTTATACCTAAATATCCATAATTTGTAAAAGTAGAACTTATCCTATATATTCAAAAATAGGGACTTAATAATACAACAGTAAGATGTAATATTTTGCAACCGTTTAATAATTGAAGAAATTTCACTGACATATGAAAATGTCCATAATATAAAGTAAAAGAAGCAAAGCTATATGTATTCTTTTACTTTTATTACATTAACATATACATTTTTATCTTCATTTATTTTCTCAGTGATGGTTTGTTTTAACAAATATTATCTGGGGCCTAGGACTCCTCAAGTAAATGTCATTTTTTAATGCTTTTTTTTTTTTTTTGGTCACTGGATAGTCAACTAATAAGATCAAGTCCCAAAGATTTTGATATCAAGGGTAGGAGTTACATGGTTATCATATAAATCTTTGAATTTAAAGAACGGTGAAATTTTTGAAATGTAAGCTTGTAATTGACTTTTGGCTTTATGTGGCTTTATTTTTTTGGCTTTATTTTCTTTTTAAATATTTATTTACTTATGCATACAGGCTGGGGCACAGATCAGAGGTGTAGGGTGGAGATAGGGTTCACCAGAGACAGAGTGGGGAGCAGAACAGGCAGATCGACAGAAACACACTGCTGAGGGGAGCAGTGGGCAAGGCAGGAGAGGTCTGCCGCGCCATGTGGGAATCTCCTCGGCCTAGTGTCGAACTCTGGTCGCTGCTGCCGACAGCTCTACAGTGCAGCACCCAATCGCTGTGCCACCAGGGTGGCCTGACTTTTTGCTTTATGTTTTAAAAGGTTCAGGTATTACTTTTGCTCTGAGATCACAGCTCTTAGACCAACTTTGGTGTGATCAGGCAGTTTATTTCTCCTTGTCTTAGCACATTTAAGGAATATAGAACTAAACCCAGCTTTCTCTGTGAAATGGAAGTCCAAGACACCGCCTCTATAGCTAGACATGCTGATGAAAATATAAGTCTTTTAGTCAAACAAGAACTGGTAATTGTGTGGTTCCTTCTACTCATTCTGCTCTGCTAAAAGTAAAAGTCATTTGTAAAATTGCTTAGAATAACAGTAGAGTTGTTGACTTTCTTCTTTGGCCAGATTTTCTTATAACCATTTATGTATCTTAATTAATAACATAATAAGAACATAAATGTTTTGGTACTTTATGGCATTTACTGATAACTTCATTCCTATTTAATATTTAATGATTTTCATAGTACTATTTTTGCTCTTGAAGTTTTATTATACACATTTACCTTCTACCCCTGGTCCTGATGCAGTAGCTGCCGCAATGTCGATGCCTGAGAGGAACCAGATTGCCATTTATGAACCCCTTCTTAAGGAGGCAGTGATGATGATGCCCACGTGCCCAAACATCCGGAGCTGGCAGACAAGAATGCGCCGAGCCTTCATGCCAGGGGCTATGTAGTCTCTCAACTCACGAGGCTGTGTGAAAGAAGTTTGCCCTGAGACATTTCTGGTGGTACCTAATCAACAAGGGTATCCAGTATCTCCATGATTACCTCCACCTGCCCCTGAGAGTGTGTCCGCCTCCCTGCGCCACAGCCGTCCTGAGACTGGCAGGCCACCACCCAAACGTCTGGAGGGTGAGCGGCCTGCAGGACTGACTCCAGGGAAAGCCGACAAGATGCCTCCAGACAGAGTGCTGTGCCCTCTGGTGCAGATAAAAAAGCCATGGCTGGGGCTGGATCTGCTACCGAATTCCAGTTCCAATAGGATTTGATCGTGGATGTGATCAGCCACCTTAGTAAAGTGGGTTATTGTTTTGTGTTAAATAAACCTATAGCCAGAAAAAAAAAGTTATACACATTTGTGGTATTTTGTCTTATTACAAACCAAGTAAATTTAAATTACTAATCTTTAAAATTTTAAATCTTCAGCTTTCAGAGGAGTATGGAGAGGGAAAGGAGTAAAAACTGAGGCATGGGATAGAACACACAGCGGAGGACTGTGCATGGTTCATTGGTGGTAGTGCTATGGGGACTACTCCTGAGGGGTAAATTCCATACTGCCTAACACTAATAGGTATGTAAAATAATGGAATTTTAAATATCAGTAAATTATAAAAAGAGGGAAAAGGGCCTAAAAAATAAAGAAAGAAACTATTAGGCCTGCTTTTGTCCTGAGATGACAAAATGCAAACTATGATAGCTTTCATTTTATTATTTATTTTGTACCATTGGTAGAATGTGAATGTTAAAAATTTATAAAATCATACAAAATTGGTGGGAGTTTTCCCAATCTTGATGATGACCTCATAATAAAATAAATCATCTACAGTGAAAACAAAAAATAAAATATCCAACCTTCTCCTCTCTCTTCTTCCAGGTCAAACTAGTCAGTTTCTTTTGAAGAAGTTTTTACCAACGTTTCTGCAAACTATTTTTGTTTTATTAATCAGTTTGGGCTACTATAATTAAATACACAGACTGGGTATTTTAAGATTTTAATGAGGGCTCTTTTCCTGACTTGCAGATAACTGCTTACTTTCTGTGTCCTCACTTGACAGAGAATATTCTAGTATCTTTCTCTTATAAGAACAGTATACCTAAAATGGGGGCCTTAGCCTCATCACCTTATTTAACCTAATTACCTCCTAAAGTGACATACATTCTCATAGTGACTTTGTCTTCAATTTTGAAGACAAAATCTAATTGAGGGAGATACACTCAAAAAAGCTGTGAAATCTATCTATATTATTTACCTGTCATTGAATCTTTGCATGAATACATTCAATTCAATGTTATTTTATATTTAACTACAAAGACATATTTACTTGCATTATGTTCAGATGTATGAAGAAAAAGTAGTTTTTCTGTCTTTAATTTTCATAACCTTACATTTGAGCATCCTGAATCTTGGCAGAGGGAAAAATTATAATTCAGTATATCAGATTGTTTTAGCACAATGTAATAATGTAGTCATCTTAAGCGTGATATCTTATTTACTCCCTGCACCTCTATTCTTCTCCTATATATGATGGTATCGACATATGAGAGATTCTTTATACTAGTGAAGAAAAATTTGTGCTGCTGTTGTTAATCATTGTGGCATTTTCTGACTTCTTGATATACTTCCTGCCTCCAAGTTATCCTGCGGCCTGCCTTTTTTCCTTTAATCTCGTTATTTTTGGCCTCACTGTGAGGTGTGTTCAGTCTTATCCTACAGAGTTTGTCAGAGCCCAATATTAATATTCATACTAGGCGTCCTTGGCATTCATAGATGACAAAGGATACTCTAATACTCCACCAAGCTACTATCCAGATGCCCATTTGTCCTCTCCTCAATCTCTCCAATGTCCTTGGAAGGCTCCGATTTACTACTTTGTCCTCAGGGAGTTCATGAGAACCTCCAAGTCCTATCCCTACAAGACAAGAACAAAAGAGCTTATGACAAACATTAATCCTTCCTTTCTTTAATCACACTGAGATGTCAAGTCTACTTGCTATGGAGTTGCTTTTGAATGTCATATAGGAACAGGACTTCAAAGTAAGTATTAGATGAAAAGAGAAGCTAATGTTAAAGCAAATGTCCCCATATTCTAAACGTTATACTGAGCAGAAGTCCCTTTCCCTTTGGTTTTTCTCAATTTTTTTTTTTTTGTTAAACCTTCCTAAAAAGGATTAAATGTTTAAATTTTTAATAAGAGAAGATTAGGATCTACCTATCACTCTTTTAGTATATCATATTGTTTCTGTTTCTATGATGTTTTTAATAGTAAGGAACAATGTTTGTTACATGTTTTATATCATTTCCTCCTAACAATTTATTCTCCTTTATTTAGCTTTACTCTAGATCCTTGTAATTCAATGCATGATAGTACTATCCATCAACAACTAAGCATGCCATAAATCTATATAAAATTATCCATTACATCATTTTTTCTTTATGTCTTATAGTCATCAAATTATACCAAGTAATTTTAATTCTTCCTGTTAAGCAACTCAGTCTTATATATGTCTTTGTTTCTACTACCCTCAATATCCTTTTCCTAGTAACAATCATTGCTGTACTGTTAGAAAGGACTCCTAGTTGTTTTTGCTACATCCAATTTTGTCTGCTTTCTTTCTGTGTCCTCACTTGACAAAGAAACAGAGAAAGTGCTAGTCTAGATTAGAGAAGTCTCTAGTCTATTTTTGTCTCCCAAGGATCCATCATACATACTCTGTAGGTAGAGAGCTCTTTATTGTATGTCTTTATTTTTAAAATATCAATTTTTTTAAATTGAGGTAACATTGGTTTACAGTGTTATGCAGCATATGATTCAGAGGTATAGGATCACTTCTCTCCGGATGGAATGCTATGACCACACCCTTCACCAAGGCATGTATATCTCCCACCATAGTCCATTAGGCCCCCTCCCACCTTTGCTCCCCACAATCAACTGCCCTATGGTAGCTTCAGCTCCACAGTTATTTCTAGTATTTATTTTATATTAGTTTTGTTTGTTACTTTTTCCCCTTTATAATCTACATATGAGTGAAATCATCCAGTATCTGTTTTTCTTCCAACTTACTTGGCTTAGCAAATACCCTCCATCCATTTTGTCACAAATTTATCACAAATATGTCATATTTCGTCACAATTTCACCCATTTTGTCACAAATGATAAAAGTCATGTTATACAGCATAAATTTCACTTTTTATCACCAATTAAAACATAATTTAAAACTTTCTGAATTTCTGTTGTAATTTATATTCAGGATATTAAAATCAATCCGAACCAACTTGGTAGTATTTCCTATACCTACACCAAAATAAACAAATTTTATATTAAAATTGACCTGGGTACAATTTTCAGTCTCCAAATTAGTTTCACATCAACCTTCTTTTCCCAGAGGTACCTCCATTTATGTATTTTAAAGGGTTACACATAACTCTTACATAAGTAAGGATATAAAGTTTTTCTTTTTAGAAAGTGTTTTTCCCATTAAAAAACAAACCAAAAAACAGATGCACCATTGCCTGTTTCACAGTTAGAGACAATTTGAAATGGCTGATGCTAGCTCAGGGAAGTAATATAGAGATCAAATTACTTCTGGGCCAATGGAAAGCTCTACTGTCTAAATGCTTTTCAGGCCAATTTGAAGAAGTAATTAGACTTAAGCAAAGCTTATGTGAATAATGCTGCAAGTATTATGAACTGCCCAGGCACATTGCTTTTAGACCTTGTCTATTGACTCAAATGGGATGTACGTAAAATTCAAGATCTTGATATTAGAATGGATAAAATGATGGCAGCATCATGATATATTAAAATTTCTGGTTTATTTCTGGAATTAGTTGTCAGATAAAATGTCAGTTATAATTCGGTTGAAATAATACAATGTTCTTCTATATTTAGTATTCAGCTTTACTTGTTTTCAATGTAGATCAATGACTATAAATCTAAGTAGTTCACAGATAGTAATAGAAATAACTTCTAAGAACTAAAAATTAACAAATACATTGCAATTCCAGGCCAAAGCAATGCAATTAAGGGATGTTGTGTGGATTCCTCTGAAGTGCTAATAAATGAGTGTGACTTCAGTCCTATTGCCAAATGAGTCCGATGTCCCACAAATGAACTGAAAACAAAATGCCTGGGATATTATGTCTGCAATGTTTCTTTAAGATGACTGTTGTGCTGTATTACTGCAGTGATTTGCTAAAAATAGCATGGCACATATCTATTTTAAATTTATATACTCTAAGATACTGTGCTTATACTTAAATGTACCAAGATAGCATATTTAAATCTCATCTCATTCTAATGAAAAAATTTGCTTATTCAAGAGAATATATATATCACCAGAGTTATTATTCAGTATGACAGACAGATATTGACAGTATGCTTTTTTCAGTGTATGATTAAAAGCTGATTCTGACAATATTAAACAAATTTTTTACAAAGTTGTAGAAATGTCAAAAACAGTCTGGAATATAATTTAATTCTACTAAATTCAAACATGAAATAACCATGTTTATGTAATACTTGTATATTTTCCAAAGGATTTTTGCTTTTACTAATAGAAATAATTTTTTAGCTATATGATATGACAGTTCCAATAAACATATTACTCTCTGTATTCTCTCTTATAAACTATTTATTAGTGCTTACTCTGTACCAGGTACTAATTGATTTACAAATGTCAACTCATTTAATAGGTAGATTAGCCCTATTAACACTATGTAGTCAAAAAGTTGGAGAGGCTAAATAATGAGCTAAGGTTCACAGAACAGTGAGTTAAGTTGTCCAATTTAAAGCCAGGCAGTTTGCTTTAGAGAACTAGATTTGAATGTTGATCAGCAACGTATAAATCAGCATGTACACATGAGAATAATCAGAGATATTTTTTTAAGTGCTGTAATACACAAGTTCCACCCCATACACAGATTCAGTAAATCTGACTTAGGACCCAGAGCTTAGGACCCATTTTCAGTAAGATTTTATGGTGGCTTTGATGCTGGTGTTTTCTTGGCCATTCTTTGAGATACACTGATTTAGAAATACAAGGTTATATCCTAGATGTTGTCTAAGACTCTATATTTTTAGAAATGCAATGCTTTTATTTTTTTCTATTTTTTAATTAAATTATATTACTTGCTATTAATCTACAAAACATATGGTTTTATTATTTTTTTAGGTTTTTTTTCAATATATATGTTTTTATTGTTACTTATATCTTTTACATTTTGTATTCCCCTTGGGTATCCCACCACCAATTCACCCGTGATCCATCTCCATGGTCCCTTGTGTCCTTTTCTACTCCATTTTGTGCCCTTATCCTCCCCTCCCTCCCCCGAGTGTCTCTCTCCTATTTGGTTTCCCTATAGTCCTGTTATGAGTGAAACCATTCAATACTTTTCTCTTTCTTTCTGGCTTATCTTATATCTGTATTCTTGTTAGATTTTGTTTTTCAATAATCATAAACTAACTGGTAACAGCTACGTCAGCATTCATTCTGTTCCTAAATAGAGTAAATTTAGAGAGAAAAAGCCTATGTTGCTCAGGGTAACATTTTTAATTATCACTGAGGTCTGACCCTTCACCAAGCAAACATTTTTAGGGATAATTATTTATTAACCCAGAACAATTAGTGAGCCAAAAATTACATAAACTTTGTTAATAGAAATAGATATGCCTATCGTCACTTAATACAGCCAGGATGCATGCCTTCCTGAATCTTTGTATTCCCTTACATTTAAACTTTTTCACTTCACCCATGATGATCATGATGAAAATCTTTTCCTATTTCAAACGAATATACCCTACTAGTACTACAATGGTTAATTGAGTATTTTCATTTTATAAAATAACTTTGAATGTAATGACTGCAAGTACTTTGTTGAATATTCATTAAGTATCCTTTTCTCACAGGGCATATAAATTCCCTGAAATACAATACATATACCCTTTAAACTTTGACATAAAATACTCATATTTCTAAGATAAAGGAATTTTTTCTTCTTTAAGCACTCTCTCAAATCATATATAAGCAGGGATATTGGCAACATTGTTGCTATGAGAAGGACAGAGAGAACATCAAGAAATCCAAATGAATTCAAACCCATTAAATGTAATGGTGTGGTAAATCTCAGTGTACCATCTGCTGTAGAACACTGATACACTATTGGAATTTCACATCTTATTTACATAACAGATAAGAATGTGCTGGTAGATTTATATGGTGAATAAATACCCGGAGACAAAACTAAGTTTTTCCAGTATTCACATCTGGGGATTTCTCCATCTATATAAAATTTAATCTATTTCTGGTTAACTATTCTATGGTAAAATTTAAAATGCCACCTTATCCAAATGTTATAAGCAATATTGTCAGTGAAAACTAAATAATCAATAAAAGAAACAAAGAGTTCGTATACAGTGCTGTGTAAAATGTGAAATTTACCCAAACAATTCTCTTTCTCCTATACTGACATGCGTATTTAAGGACTAACAGTGCAAGGCTATCGAAGATGTCTAATATATCTGTGTTTGCATTTAACAAATAACTTCATGGCACTTCTTTTGAGGAGATGTTTGACGTATATTTACTCAAAAACTATATAGTGTAGTAATCAACATTACATTACAGCTATAGAGCTAATTAATTCCAAATGCTTTGAAGTTTATATTTAAGTAAAATCCTAAAAACAAAGGCAAGTTTTTAAAGAAAGCAAATTGTAGAGTGGATGGACTTTTTGTCCTGCAATTCAAATTCATCTTTTTTTTTCTTTTGCTTTTACTTAAAATTTTCCCTGAATATACATGAATCAGAAAGCCTGCAGATGTTTGCATGAAGCATATCTCACACCTGATTATGAGAACACATTGTATCTACATGTGTCTTCTTAGCAAATGAAAATTTTAGGTAATTAATATATTTTATGAGCTATGCATACTTTCATCCGCATTCTTTATTTTTTTAATTTAAAATGGAAAACAGAAAATTGATATTTTTTCAAGGTTGCAGTACAAAACTCATGAGATACTAGAGTTCTTCTGGATCCTCTTCTGTTACTTTGCATTCAACAACTAGAATTTAATTAAACACAGTTCTCATCTCTTCAACTGCTCTCACCAAACCTCCAGAAGTTGAAGAGTGTTGCTGTTGATGGCAGTCCACCAAGTGGAAAATTATGCAAAGAATTGAGAAAGTAGGAAAACTGCCAGGCTTGGTGCCTTAGGGAAGGTGGAGAATATGAAAGTAAATACAGTACAGAGTATTTTGGTTATTGCTGTTGGCACTCTTCTTGATTATGTAATTGACTTTGTAAATTGATATATTACATGATTATTACTTATTATCAAATTACAGGAATAGGAAACAATTTTGTTCTTGAAAGAATGATGGCCCATTACACAAGTCCCATCAAGAATGTATTTGGCTATTTAATTGACCATGGTGATAAATTATGCTAATTTCAACATAGGTTTTGTAAAGCAGTATTTATCTGTGATTTCCAATATTTAGAGCCAATTTTTTATTATATTCACATATTTCTCACCACACACAGGCCCATTTCTTTTGCATATGATTAAGAATTTTGCTAACAGGGACAATTAAGAACTATGTAAGTAGAATCTGGATTCACATTTTAAATGCTGTGAAACCATGCTGTTCTACTGATATGACATTTGTTAACCATTAAGAGTTAGTATGACTTCATTATTTAATACACTTCTAGAAAACTTTCATTATTGGTTACAAATGCATTTTTGATTCTTGCAATAATTAAGTACTTATTATGTGCAGACTGCAAAATATACAATGACACAAAGACCAAGAAAAGAGTCTTTGTCCTCAATATGACCCTTAGTTTAATTGATAAACATATGTGTAGTGGGTTAAATGGTGCCTCTTCCTCCCCCTCACAAAAATCCCATATGCCCATGCCCTGAAATCTGCCAATGTAATATCATTTAGATAGGCTACCTGAGGGGTAAGTGAGGGGGGCAGCAAAATGGGGAAAGAGTGCAGTGGGCTATAGTGGAGGAATATATGTGCCTTAGTGGGGCGTGTGATGTAGTAACAAACACCTGATCCTAATCCTCTAAATCATATACAGTTTTGTAAACCAATGTTGCCTCAACAACAACAACAAAAAGTACCAAAAAGAAGAAGGGGTCTTTGTAAATGAAGTATTTTCGAGATCATTCTGGATTAGGTTGCGCCCTCAACCAAATATGTCCTTCATTATGCAATTATATCAATATTTTAAAGAAAATGTTGATAGAACTGTGAAAATTGAAGTGGAGTTCAGAGAGCCCTGGGTGAGGAGATCATAAAATGATTTGTTTTCAGTAGACTACCAGGAGAGGATAGAGGTTAAAGGAAGGAGAGGCAGCAGCTAATGGATCGAAGACATTGGGAATAAAAGAAAAATGAGTAGCTACACAGTGATTGCAGTAATTGTTTGAACTCCCCTTGATTGCTTGGAAGTAGAAATGAAGAAATAAAGAAGAAAAGATAGTATGGATTCTGAAATAACTGTTTTTGTTGAAGAAAGACATAGCTGCCATGTCAACAATTTTAATGATTTTTAGTAAGTCTAAACTATATTAGGGACTTTTAAAAAATACTGAAAACTGTGAGACAAATAAAAACATCTCACCATTTAAGAAGACATATATATTGACTTCTGTTATTCCCTAAACAAAACTGTGTTGTATGTTAATCTCTAATGACTGTATTCACTAGTAATTCATTTCTTTAGAAGGCCTTGGATATAAACCTTTACAAGTACTCCATTTGTTTCAAATCTACTTATCCCTTTCCCTTGAACTTACCATATTTTTACTTTAATGCATGGATATTTCTATGTCCTCAATATTTTTTTCATTTCCTCTCTTTCTCTGAATAAACATTTTTCTTCTGCTCTGCTCAACTTTCCTGCCCCAACTTGCACAACTGCATTTCAGTCCGTGTGCTTCTATTACAGCAACATTAGAGAATTCAATGGCTAAAGGGCCTCCTAAAAACATTAGTGGTTGCCCTTTTCTTTAATCTTCTTTCTCTAAGTTTTTGCAATTGATCTTTCTTATAATTTTGTTTTTATTATTTTAGATTATGTTTATTGAAGAACCATTGATTTACAGTACTATATACACTTTAGGTCTCTAGATTCATCTTTTTCTTTTTCCCAGTCTTGAACTTTCTACTGTGTTTTTAGCTTACCAGACAGAACACACTGCTTTGCACTTGTGCTGTTTCATATATTCACTATTCCACAAATAATCACTGAGTGCTTCTTTTCATGAACACTATTTTTGATATTTTATGTGTATATTAAGTCACATGTGTCTATACTATAAGATTGCTTAAAAAAAACCCAAAAAAACATGCATATAATACATCCTTGTAGTTCAACCATAAATAAGATAGTAAAATCTTAATATTTATTAACTTTATACTTATGTACTTGCATAAATATGTGTTTTATTTAGGTATATATAAATACATATAAGGGCATGTAAATATAATTTAAGTATATAAAATTGTATCTGTGTGTGTGTGTGTGTATATACAGACATAATGTGTGTATACATATATACAGAGAGAGATAACTAAATTATATATATATACACACACACATACATTTAGTACCTTTGCTATCTAACAATGGCATAAAATTGTTGATAAAGTAACAATGGCATAAAATTGCTATTAAAAGCAAAATTAATTCTAGTTATTCTTACGTGGAACTATATCATTATATATAAAATTTACATTATTTCCCTCATAACAAACCTAATCATATAATTAGCATTTTGAGAACATCTGACCATAATCAAAGGATGAAACTTGCATTATTCTCCATATTTTCTCTTCATTATCTCTGAAAGAACTTTTCACAGAATTGTGACACTTTTTTCCCCAGAAATATCACATAGCTATTGAAATATCAAAGTAAATGGAAAAGTGATTTCATTTTGATAGTTAGAAAAAGATGGATAAATAAATGCAGATTTTGCTACAAAGTGAGAAAAAAAAACCTCAATTATATGTCCTTTTAAGAGAAGATTTTGAGTGTTTTAAGAAAATACTGAGTCCTTATGTGAGAAGATGCAAACATTATGAAGTGAAACACCACCAGACATAGAAAGACAAGTACTATACAAACTCACTTATACCTGGAAACTAAAATAATCAAACTAATCGAAGCACAAGTAGAATGGTTACTTAAAAGGGACTTGGGAGGAAGAGGAAATGGAGAGAAGATGGTCAACAAAGTTTAGTTATGCAATGTTCTGAATTTACTATACAGAGCAGTACCTTTAGCTAACAATGGTATAACGTAATAATTTCCAAGGAGGGTATAACTTTTATTGAGTGTTGTAGCACACATAATCGGAATAAGAAATGGAGTGAAAGGAAGCTTTAGGAGGTGATACATATGTGTATAATCCTGAGAGTGTCAATGGGTCTCTGACTATACACTTATCCCTAAATGCATTGACTAGTATACATTGATTATGTTCAGCTATTACATCCCAATCACACCTTAATTAACTGGTATTAAACTGAAACTGGTATTAAAAAGAAAGAGAGTGAAGGCTCAGATACACACAGGAGAACCCACTTGAAGAAGGCAGAGACTGGAGTTTTGCAGTCCCAAGCCAATACTCCTAAAGGTATCAGAAACTGGAAGAGCAGGGAAGGAGTGGATGCTAGAGGTTTCAGAGCAAGTATGGCCCTGCCAGCATCTTGATTTTCAGACTTCTGGCCTTCAGAACTGTGAGAGAATAAGTTTCTATTGTTTTAAGTTATAAAGTTTGTGGTAAGGTATTATCCTAGGAAACTAGCAAAACATGTTTAACATGAAAACATTTTACTGCTGTGGTAAAGAAATACATGGGCTTTACAATAGATGGGGTAGATAGATAAAACATTTTTCTACTTTCCTCTGAATGAATAATAAAACAAATCAAGATAAAATCAAAGTATGATATATTTTATAAAATAATTTTCCACATTTACTAGGTAAGTGAACCAAGTGTCATAGATATGAAAATGAAAACAGAGAAGAGAAATAGTTTTATAGCATGTGGTTGGAAAAATGGCCCTCAAGAAATCTACATTTTAATCCCCAAATCCTGTGAATATGTTACTTTATATAGTAAAAGTGACTTTGAGAGGAGTATGTTAAGGATCTTTAGATAAGAAGATTTTCTGGGAGTATCCAAGTGGATCTAAGGTCAGGACAAGAGTCCCTATATATGAGTGGCAGAGAGGTCAGAATTAGTAAAGGTAACATGAGGATGAGAACAGAGATGAAAGAAGGGACAGAGGGAGGAAAAAAAGAGATGAGAGGGGAGAGAGGGAGATGGAGAGAGAGGGAGATAGGGAGAGAGGAAAGAGAAAGCAGTCAAGAAGCTATGGTTCTGGCTCTGAAGTAAGGAAGCAAGGGACTTGAGCTGACCCAGGAATTCAGGGAGCTTGTAGATGGGAAACAGCATGGAAATATATCTCCCGTAAACCTTCCAGGAAGAATCAGTCCTTTTCAATACCTAGCAAACCCAGAGGACTTCTGATCTCTACCATTATAAAACAATAAATTTGGCTCATTTAATCCATTCATTTTGAGATAATTTGTTAAAGTGCCACCAGAGGCACCTACTTTAAAATGTCTGGTATATGTCACTGAATGTAATTTTGAGAAATATGCTGTGTGTGTTGTTTAAATGAACCTAAACTATCGTACTATAAATTCATTCTAACACTGGAAAGAAAAATCAGTTAATCTGTCTAATTTTTGCCTTCTAGAAAAACATACCATAGCTTAAAATGTTATGCTTTCCACCTTTTGGACATCCAGCCAAGAACAGAATGGACCTTGCATTTGGAACTATGTGTCAACTGCTTGAGGATGGACACAAAACAGTAAAGCCGCCTAGGAGTTCAGTTGCTGTTCTGCCTCTCAGTCTCTTTGCCTGCTGTTGCCGTGTATATGACCCGTGTCTCTGCATTAAAGGTCTGCAATACCCACTGAAATCTCCAAAATTCTCTTGTCATTTGGGAGAAATGACAATGAATCTACCTGGCATGGGATCGTCGCACACACACATCTATTCTGTTGTTTACTTTTCTCCCAACATTTGGTTTTAAGATACATCCATGTTGTTGAATACATTTCTAATGCATTGTCTCCAAATTTTTTTCCTAAAGAATTCATCCACCAGTTCTCAGTTATTCATTCCCTTTATAATAGAAACTTAAGTTTCTCTCCAAATCCTTACTACTATGAATACTGCTGTAATATGTATCTTTACACTTCTACACAGGTGTCTCTGGAATATATATGCAAGAGTGGGTTGGCTGCAAATTAGGGGAAATACAGATATTTTGATTGAGAATGTATTGAATGTAGAAATTAATTTGTGAAAGACTTAAAAATACTGGGCTTTATAATCTATAAACATGTTATCTCTTATTTACACTTTCTTTAATTAATCTCAGTGATGACTTGCTGGTTTTTAAAGAAGTGTTTTAAAAATATTTCTTAAGTTTATATCTAGGTATTAGATAATGTGTGTGGTAATGTGTCACATTTTTCATTTCAATGTAAATTTTTGGTTTTTTTATTATAGAGAAATGAAATTGGAGGTGGTCTCTGTTCTTCCCACTTAACTGTAAGTCTCATAAGAAAATTACTGGTTTCTAATTCCCTATCATAGCCACAGAACTGAACACAGTGTGTGTGTTAAGCATAATTTTGTTGAATAAATAAATGAAGGTTTTTGCAAAAGCATGGACACTTAAGTAGTTACGGAACACACTTTTGGGTTTTACTGCTATTCCGTATGTGTGTTAAACTTTTTAATTGAGGTAGCCTTGGCTTGCACAGTTGTTGTGTAACCAGGGGCTGAAGCCAAAGATTGTTACAGATGGCGGCCCCTGGAAGGGAGTGCTGTTGAAGATGAATAAATAGGAACAAAGTACCGTGGGGGTGGAGTCTCTGATAAGAAATACAGGGACAGTAGAAGGAGCCCCTGAGATTCAGCGTTTGGGGATTTCAGAGTTTTTGATCTTCAGGGATTCTGGGGACAGCCATTTCTTTCCCCACCATGCTGATCTTTCAGAAGGCTATTGCGGGCCTCTGAAGAATTTGGAGAGGCTTCCATCATCTGACCTCAGAGAAGAAAATTTCGGAGGCTTTATAGGTAGCCTAGTGACTGAAGCTGTCCCTAGTTTTGCGGCTGTTACATCCTGGAAGAGAAGGGGAAGATCCAGAACCTGGCTCCTCGCTGAGCTGCATGAGTTTGTTGGGTCATTCAGCTGCTGCAGCTGCTGTTTCCAGTGTCAATTTTCTTGTGTTGTGCTGGCACATCTCAACAGCTCTGGTGATTATCTCCTGTTGTGTCTTCTGCTGTCTTCATGAGTTGAATCCCAGCCTATTTTATGGCTACCATGCGCTCCAGGCCCTCAGTGGCGGGAAGACGCCATCTTGGGAACTTTCTGTTTAGGATGTTAAAACACTGCACGCTGCTTCCGGTGGAGTAAACAGTCATTTGCAGCTTTCAATGTCTCTTTGTCTTCTCTTGTTTGTTTAAATAAATGCCATCATTGTTGTTTTCTGAAACTGAGTAGTCTTGCAATTGTGTGTATGGGTAAAGAATTCAGACAGTGACCGGTATACTATTTGGGCACTGTCTTTGGCCAGTTTAGTGCCCCTTACTGCCCTGTATCAGTTAGTATTTTTAAAGTACAGGATAATCTCCCCTTGGTTACTTCAGTGCATTTGCTACCAAATCATCTATAGTCCACCAACATAGTCGATTGTGGTCCCACCCCATTCTGTCCTCTCCCCTTTTCCCCATCTCCCTCTGGCTGCCTCAGTTCTAATCACTAAGATTTTAGCAACAGTTTCCTCTCATCCTGAAGTGGATATGATTTGACACAAACACACAGTTCTAGATTATTTCTCCATAAATCAGAATTCTCCACTCTCAATTACAGACAGAAACAGTATTTCCAATTCTAAGAAAGAATATAGTGAACATGAGCTGCATAAAAATCACAGCCTTGTCCACTGACTGTCAAGTTCTGTCAAACTGACATCTCTGAAAAAAAATTAGAGGTTGTCCAAAAGTCAAAATAGAAATAAGGCAACAATTCTCAAAGTTTAATTCTTTCAATAAAGCACTCTATTTTTCTCACTGAAAGAAATGAACGATTGTAGTCTACACATGTGAGAAAGCCCAAGAATTCTTGATTCCCTTCATTCAAAACCTAATATTACATCCAAAATTCTGATTTTTTTGAAAGAAATTTTCATATAACCCAAGAAATATAAATTTCAAACAAGTTGGCTATGGCTATTAAAGTGAGACAGTTTTTATGTGACTATTCAAATCAAATATTTGGCTCTGGTTCTTGGACTGAGGTATCTGCCAACTGTCAAATGTCAGACTAGATGAGATTGGAAGAAGGAGAGGAAAAGCAGACTGGGAAAGCAGGATTCCTTCTGTTTAAATTGTCATTTTTCAGCACCATTCACGCACTGTTGTCATGAAGCATCAGTGTCTTTTGTCTAATGTTTAGTCCAATCTTACCATCTGGACTGTTCAATAGATTGAAAACCCAATGCAGTCAGGGTTTTCTTAGTCATTGTTTAATAAGAAGGTGAATTTTTATTATCTCATATGTGTTTGTATATAAATACATATATATAATTAAATTCTACATCAAAATATAATAGGAAGCCATAGTCATTTGTTTTGTTTTGTTTTGCATTCTTAGAGGCCATGGTATTTCATCAGATGAAACATTTTTCTAATGAGAGAAGTTTACCTGTTCCTTACTAATTCATACTCAGTTGACTTAACGTTTTGGAACTTGTTACCATTTACTATTTTATATATTATCATTTCTCTGAAAATCCCTAACTATCAAAAGATTTTATCTGTCAAAACTTAGTAATGAATGTGCTGAAACTATGGTAAAAATTTCTGAAATATTAACATCATTTCACCTTGTAAAGTAAAAGTAAACAAAAGAACTAAATTTTAGATATCAGGCTTATGTGTCTGACAATTTTTTTTACTCATGATCAAAACTGTCATTCCCAAATAGAAGTTCATCCTTTTTCATTATATTCAGTAATAGTATACTGTGTAAACAAGAAAAAATATTTCTATTTTACTAAAACCTTCATCAGTGGAGGAAAGGAGTGATATCTTCTTCAAAAGCTTCAGCGTCAAATATTACCTTTAAAATGCACAAATAAAATTTCTAACCATTATTTTGCTTAGAAAAAAAATTAGAAATGAAAATTGACTTGTTATTTGGATTAGATCCAAACTTTTCAAATGTTTGTAAATATATTGAATACAAAATATTACAATACTCACTTATTATAAATACAGTGGTAACTTCTTGAGAGATACATTATTGGCATGCGATCCTATAAAATTACTTACTATTAATTTTTTTGGTGTGGTGGAGATATAGATAAATGAACCAGAATGTTTTTAATCAAATTATAATAATTAAAGTGTTCATAAAGCTAAAGTTTAAAATAATAGAAAAGAGTTTCAATAATGAAACTATAAAATATATATGATTATTTGATGTTAATATCATGTATTATATTATTTTACTTATTTACTTCATATGCTAGTATTATTAAATATCAAATACTTTTTAAAGGTGAAAAGCTAATTTGTATATGAAAATTTTTTGGTAATTTGTAGTAAAATAATGTTCACTTAGTAATGTGCTGTGTATTAATAGAGATTCAGTAATTAATTTTATAGCTTTACAATAAAAATGCTTTGAAGTTTAGTTCACTTTAGTTGTAAAATTTCATCTTTAAAAAGAAGATGCTATTGATGCTAACTGTCAAATACATATTTGAGTCTCCTGTTAGAGGCTGAGGTAAGGGTGCCTAAAATCCAGGTTTGGGGGAAAGTGCCTACAAAAGGCAGCCCTGGTACCAAGAGGGTCCCAGGACTGGGAGAAAGAGAAGAGGTTGGCAAAGCAGATAAAGCAAGATAAACACAGTTCTGGATCTGGATTAGTAAAACAAAGATCTGAAACAGGCTATATCGGTATTATAGCCATGATTACCCTGCTACAAATCTAACTCTCCTGGAGGTTGACAATAGTTGACTAAATATAAAAATGGGACAAATTCCAAGAACAAGAAATAGGTAATGAAGAAGGATATCAAGAATCTGAGAATTACAGGGAATATGTTAATAAAATTGTAGAGATGGTACAAGGAGGGTCAGAAAGGATTATTCTTACTCTGAGGATTTATCCACCCAAGAAATAATTTCTAATCTGTGTTTGTATTTATTATAAAATTTATTTTTGTGTTTTAGTTTTTGTAAAATGATATGCTACTTAAGTAATTAGTTAATATTTTGAATATTCTCAAATTTACATATGCATTCCTTTTAGAAGCCACAAAGGAAGTTAGAAGAAGGTCATATATACCGAAGCAGCCATATAGTCTCAGATTCATCAAAAGATGAATATGTAAAAGAGTAATGTGTGACAGCTAATTCACCACATTTTAAAAATAAAACATTAGATTTTATCCTTTTATTTTCTCATTATTTTCCCCAATATTTATTTTCATAGAATACATTATGGCAATAAACTCTAATTAAAATTACATACTTTTTTTGACTAGATGTTATATAACAATAAAATATTTTGAAAATCATTCATTAAACTTTTCCACTGGGCTTAGAGGTGACAGTTCAGTCATGTGCATACAACTTTGAACTTAATACAACCGTGTAGATGCTGTCTAACATGCTTTTCTTTTCCTGTTTTTAAATAAACCTGGGTAATTCAAATAAAATTTCAATACTACTGATTTTTACATAAATATTTGCACTCTAAAGAGTCTCAAATTCATTAGTAATTCCAGACGTTTCTGTGTTAGAAATATTGGCAAGAACAATTTAGAAGAGCCATCCAAAATGTAGGAATTGCACAATAGAATGGATTATAAGATCATAAGATGGGAAAAAAAGATAAATATATCAAATCACAAATAAATTTTTGTTGTGGTGGTGGTATTTTAAATTTGCTGTTTTTCTCCCACACCTTCAGTAAAGATATTTGTCTTCCAATCTATACTTCTATCTGAAAAGCATCTTAGAACAATTCTTGGTATTTTTCAAATTTTCTTGGTATTTTTCAAATTTTCATACTTAAACATTGTTTAATAAGTTTATTTTCTTCTTGTAACTTAATCTGATTTTGTTTGGTTTTCAGTGGATATGTAAAACTTTCAGGGATTCCCCACAGGAATTTATCCACATTTGCCATTTGTCAATAGCCAGGGATGAAAAATACAGAAAAGGTGTTTTTCCTCTCTAAGTGTCTGTGATAAAATTATTCTACCAACACTATTAGAATAAGGTAATTGTAACCTTGATACTTCTGACATTAACTATCCATAGCCCCACACATACTATTGATATGTTTATAGCATGAAAATTTCTTTAGTATAAAGCAGTTGCTGAATATGTTCAGGTTTGGTGACTTTTCAGTTTTAATATTAGTAACTCTTAAACAACGAGATGATATGTTTTCCAGATGCCCAAATATTTTTTCTGGAGAAGTTTCATCATGACTTCTTAGTTGAAGTCAAATGATATACATATTTTTTAAGTACAGTGATTAGCTATTTAATCATTTTTATTGAAGTAAAATTGGTTATTTAAGACATTGTATATAATTTAGAGGAATCGGATCTCCCCCTTTAGGTGTCATGTCCACACTACACCTGCCACCAAAATTCCCATAGTCCTTCAGTATATTATACAGTGCTTCCTCGCCACACCTCAGTTCTACTGCCAGATTTCTAGGGTTTGTTATTGGTTTGACTTTATCCCACCCTTTGTTTTGTTTCTCTGTATTCCACATATAAATTACACCATTTGATATGATCCTTTCTCCTTCTGATTTATTTCCCTTAGCATAATCCTCTCTGTCCATGTTGTTACAAATGGCATGTTTTTGTCTTCTTTTATAAACTGATTTCTTTTCTCCAAAATGTGCAACACAAGCTTCTTACCTAACCAGTCTCCTTTGTTAATATGTATAATATAGTGTTCTTATTAGAATTAGGAAATAATTCATATAACACAACACATTCTTTAAAAATAAGCTGTTAGTAAACTGTAACAGTGATCATTTGCAGTCAGAATAAAATCTTCTGGTCAGTTCCTTCTTCCCTTTCAAAAGTTTATATTTATTGATTTATACTTATTTTCTGGAACAACCCTAGACACAAAAAATGCCTTTATTACTATTGTTCTGTGCACTTTTGGTTGAGTTCAATCAAATAAGAATTAAGTGACCATATTTCCAGTTTTTACAAAATTTCCAATTAAAACTTTGCAGTTACTTTTGGAGGGAGCTAAACTATATCTTCATGAACCAAATTTTCATTAAAATAAAATGCACTTTTTAATCATTATATGTTGTTTTATTGTTTATAGAAGAATGAAAATGTGTAATTTTCCAAAAAGACTTTGATTGATAAACAAAAATAACAGGTAAAAAAAAGCCAAGCCTCATCAATAATAACGATTAAAACAGCATTAATGAAAAGCTAGTCTAATCATAACATTACAAAGCTGGCACAGAAATACACACACTCACACACACACGATATGTTCAATGGAATATAACTAAATCTAGAAACACATTAAAATCTATACAGGAATTTATTTTATTTTATTATTATTTTTTTAAAGATTTATTTTTTATTTATACATACAAGTTGGGGCACAGGCCAGAGGCGTGGGGCGGCGAGAGGGTTCACCAGAGACAGAGTGGGTAGCAGAACAGGCAGATCAGAAATACACTGCTGAGGGGAGCAGCGGGCAGGGCAGGAGAGATCTGCCATGCCATGTGGGATTCTCCCTGGCTGGGCGTCGAACTCGCGTCGCCACTGCCAACAGCTCCACAGCGCAGCACTTAACCGCTGCGCCACCGGGGAGGCCCCTATACAGGAATTTAATCAGGTCCATAGATAATATATACATTATTCAATATATTGTACTAGATACAATTATAGCAAAAAGTTAGATCAATCCCTGCTATAAATTATATACAGATATAATTTTAATAAATTAGAAAGATGTAAAATAAGCAAATATATTAGAAAAAGAAAATGTAAAAATTGAGATTAATTCACACTAGAGAGTCTAGAAAGCATGGAAAGAAAAAATATACACATTATTAGTTATGGAAGTCTGAAAAATTTACTTGGCAAAATTCATAACAAAAATCAAAGGATAATTGATAAATTGGGAGAAAATGTTTGCAAATAATTATTAAAAAGTTCATCTCCCTAGTGTACCTATCATTCCTACAAAATAATAAGGAAGATTGGTAATACAGTTTTTTTAAAGGTAAGGGAAGTAAAGGGTAGTTTACTAAAATAAATATGTATTAAAATATTAGGAGATAATATTAGTCTTAGGAAAATTAATTAGAATAACAGACATGACATCCTTTGGAAAATTATGAAAATTATAGTAGCATCCAAAGTTGCTAGAGTTATGATTATTATTAAAAGTGTGAGCCACTGTAAATTTTTTGGAAAGAATTTAGTATATAAATAATTATTGAATATTTAATTTTACTTTAAGCATTTAACTTATCATTTATATGATCTAAATAATTAGTACTTAAATTATGTATAGTATTTGACCCACCTTCCCATTTACCAAATAGAAATAAATTACCAAATTAAAATTTATGTTGCAGGATACTTTTTATAGGTTTGTTAGTAATAACAAAGATTTGAAACAATATGAATTTTCTCCAAAATTGAAATAAGTCCATTGTACCTTGGTAAATACGTAACATTGATTATTATTCAGCGATTAATACAAATGAGGTTGACAGTATATTGTTTTGGTGTGATATCTAAACTATACTGTTAGTTCTCAAAAGCAAGTTATACAATGTATATGCACAGTGTGTGCATTTGTGCGTAGCATTATCTCTTTAAAATATGAACATAATGTATGGAAGTATTTTGTATGCAAAATGAAATATATGTAAATTTGCCAGTCTAACTGCTATTGCTTATGTTTGATATGGAAATTAAAAAAGAAAACTTTTAGTTTTACTTTAGATAAATCTATTTTCCAGTATATAATGACCAACATTTTGGTAACTTACACTACTGAGAAAAAGCAATAAAATATATCTACTTTTAATTTCAAACCTGGTCAAAATAAATTTTTAAAGATTTATTTTTATTTATTTATGCATACAAGAACTGGACTGTAGGCCAGAGGTACAGGGGGTGAGAGAATTCACCAGAGACAGTGAGGGGAGCAGAACAGGTGGATCTACTGAAGCACACTGCTGAGGAGAGCAGCAGGTGAGACAGGAGAGGTCTGCTGCACCAGTGGGTCAGCTTCTTGGCCAGGATCAAACTCTGGCTCCAGATAACGTCATAGTGCTGAGAATTAACCCTTTGTGCCACAGGGAGGACCCATTGACAACCCTGAGACTTTAACCCCTGTGCCACCAGGGAGGCCCTGGTCAAAATAATTTGTTGAACATAATTATGATGATAATATGGGCAAGAAATAATGTTTACATTTCAGCTGTGTGAAGCCTGAGTTTTGAGTGTTAAATGACTTATCCAAGGATACATAACTAGTAAATGCAGAGACTCAAAAAAAAAAAACAAAAAACAAAAACAAAAAAAACCAACAGCTGTGCCTTCAAATCCATGAACTATTTAATTCATTGGACTCTCTCTTTACTGTGCACATGTTGAATTTTTCAGACACAACTGGACTATTTAAATTGAAAATACATTGATCTGCTTCATGTTTCCTGGATGGTAGACCAGAATAAGGTGAAAGTTTTAGATATTTGAGAGAACCATAAAACTAAGCATAATCTTATGGGTTTAATAGCTTTCCCTCCAGTCTAGGAAACCTGGGATATAGGAAAGGGCCATTTTTCAGTATGAATAGAAATTAAGAGCAAAAGCTTTGGACACATGCAGGTTTAGCATTAATTCTCAACTTAATGCATTACCTAGCAAAACACCTACCTACTCACCACCTCTAAACCTCTCACCATTATCAACACTTCAGGCAATAATTAAAAACAAGCAAACAAAAATCTGCAATTTTATTTCACATCAAATTCATCATTTCCTGATAATTTGACTTTCAGAATATTTCTAATTCTTTTATGCCCTCTATAGTCACTGGAATTCCAAGACATAATTATATTGTTTCATTTATTGCTAGAGATTCTCAAAAATTGAACCTCTTTTCACTTTGCTTTTTTCAAATTCATTATATATAATAATCCCTATTTTAAAGTTATATTTAAATGAAGTCATGTGTCTGCATAAATCTACCTGGATTATGAATCTTAGAAAAAATGCATACTGTTTAAATTTTTGATTGAAATAATATTACATTATGACATTAGATTTAATGGTCCCTTTTTCTCATACCTGGAAGCCATTTCTTTTCATTCTTCTCTGATTTGATATTTTCTACTCTTCAGGCTTTAGTTTAAACTTTGTTTCCTCAAAGTTCTTTAAAGAGGTCAAGAATCTGAAATGAGTTTTTCATTGGGTTTAAATCAAGAAACTGATGAAGTTTGCATCTCAGAGAATACATTCTCTACCTTTACCAGCTTCTAGAAATGGCCTGCACTCTGGTTCCTTTCCCCTTTTTCCATACTCAAAGCTAGCAGTTTACCATCTTCCATTCTCTTCCTAAAATTTGACATCTTCCCCTTGGAAGCATCTCTGTGATTATATCAGACCCACCCATACAATTTAAGATATTCTCCCATTTTATGCTCCTTAATCATGTCTCAAGGTCCTTTTCATATTTAAGGTATCACAGATTTTGGAGATTGAAAGTGGACACTTTTGAGGGCCGTTATTCTGATTACCATGTATTTCATCATGATCTTCTTTTTTGACTTCTCAATAACCTGTGTAACTATTATATATACATATATATATATATATATCATACACACACATATGTATAGTATCATGTTTTTGAAGCCCTTGAACGCTTTTTAACACGGTTTAAAGTCCTTTACTACAAATTTCAGTATTCAGATAATTTTGTGGTCTTTTATCATTCATGGCTTCTCTAAACTCTAAATCACATTCTGTTGTTAAACTTAAATAACATGTTTAGAGTCTCTAGATTATAATATCTTCCTCCGAAAAGGGTTGACATGTGTTCCAGCAGACTGTAAAATTACTCACTATTCATACTGGTCTTGTAAAAAAACAGATTTATAATTTAAGATGAGAATGTTTAGATTTTCACTATTCCTTCCACATAGGCTTTCTGTTGTTGTTTCTTAAAATGTGGCCTTTCGAGCCTCCCTGGTGGCGCAGCAGTTAAGTGCTGCTCTGTGGAGCCGTCAGCAGCGGTGATGCGAGTTCAACGCCAGATGGGAGATTCCCACATGGCATGACAGGCCTCTCCTGCCTCACCCGCTGCTTCCCTCAGCAGTGTATTTCCATCACTCTGCCTGTTCTGCGCCCCGCTCTGTCTCTGGTGAACCCTCTCACTGCCCTACGCCTCTGGCCTGTACCCCAGCTTGTATGCATAAATAAATAAATCTTTAAAAACAAATGTGGCCTTTCGTGGGCTTTAATAGTAAATCTGAGGTAATCTTCTGACTTGATAGACTGAAATTCCACACTTTTTCTCCCATAAGTGAGAAACAACTGGAATTATGCTCAACATTTCCAACTATCTTTTTTTTTTGACTGCTCTGAGTATTTTCTGAATATGTTTATTTCAGAGGACAATTAAGGATTTGAGGGAGATTATATGTTGATTTGGCATCTTTTATGATTTGGTTGTCTCTCTTGGATCAAGCACCATTTATTTCTGCAACTATTCTGAAGGCTCCAACCTTCATTGTTTGAAAATTTGTAGTATTTTGCTACTCTGAAGGCCCCTAGTGAACCATGTACCCCCTTTATTCTTGGCCTTGTGTAGTTTATTTTATTTTATCTGTGCTAGCCCCATAAGTGCTTTTACTGGTTGAATGTGGTGTTAATGTTTCAACATCCTCAAGTCCAGACACTAAGGAAATTTGCCTTTTTGGAGGGCTTGTTTTTATTATTTCATTCTGAGAGATGCTAACTACCATATGAGAAGTCAACTGCATTGAGATTCTCTTACTATGATATGACTAATGTGCCAGAATGATAAGTGACAGGGTGGAGAAAAAATAGCCTGTGTCAATAACTCTAGTTGAACCGATAACTGAAAATGATCACCAACTTGATGCCATGCAAGTGAAGTCATTATAAGCTGACCCTCTAGTTATACTAGATTGTTCCAGGTGACACTAAATGAAACAAAATTAATCTGTTACCACCAAGATTTTCCCAAATTGTAGAATTTATTTTTCCTAAGTGTTTGCATTTAAAAGTTGAATTATAAAAATATATATATAATTCATTTTACACTTTGTATCCACATACATATTGATGCTTTTGAGAAATCAAATATGAGGTACATAAATATAAACAGAAAATTACTCCCATTTTGGACACACACAACTATTCCCTTTCTATAATTATTTTCCAGTGGTAAATAGATTATTGTATATCCTTCCAAATGACTTTATATATGGAAAAAAAGCAAAAGTGAGAACTGAAAAAAGATGGCACCAAAGCAGGGAAGATTCCCTGCTTTGCTCCTGGGAGAATCTGAAAGTAGTTGAGGGGTAATGGCCCTAGAGGGGCCTATGACTTGGAGAAAAATAGAGCACCTCTTGGATATAAGAGACCATCAATGACCATTTCAGAAAAGGCATGGAAGAAATTCAATTCCATACAAAATAAAAATGTTGGTGGAAAAAATGTGCTTAAAGACAATGCTTGGGGAAGGATTTTGCTGTACAACCCTTGGAGAAGTTCTCCAGTGTTTGGTTGGTTACCTGGGGAGGGGAGAAGTGAGTAGCAAGGAAGTGCATCCTACACTGAGGTGAGATATGTAGGACTTGGAGAGTGTCAGATGTATTAGGTTCCTGGTAAAAAAAGACAGTGTGCAGCACTCTTTCAACTTTCCCACATCCTGGGGTTCTTGTGCTGATCCTGTGAATCATACTAATAGCATACACACTGCAGAGTCATGGGTTTAGAAACCCAGAAAGGAAGGCTATCAACAGTGCAACAAACATGAGCCAGCCCCAGACTGCCAACTTTCACCAATTTAATGAGTCCCTTTCCTTCCTCCAGTCATGGAGTCATAAGCTACAGATCAATTCTCATTGACTTACAAACTACTCAAACATAAAGCTTAGAAAAGGTAAAAATAAAAGCTCATAGCACCATCTGCTGAAAAAGTGGAAGTCTTACACTCTTATGACACTTGAAAAAATAGAAAACTGGAAAGCAAAAAGGCAAATGACAAATGCAACATAGCATCTTAAGTCCTCAAAGGAATATTTCATCACAAACAGCGAAAAAAAATTGCCAGAATATAACCACAAAGTCATGGAAGATATTTTTTCCTAGAGGATATAATGTTCAAAATTTCTGAAATTAAAAAAAAAATTCAGAGGAATTGAAAAAAAAAAACACACAGAAGTCTATCTCATGTATGTAAGGAAAACCAGAAAATGAATGAATGTCTTGTGAACTAAAATTAATGAATAGAGAGAGAAATTGAAACTTTAAATAAGAAAATAATGGAGATGCAGGGTGTAAAAAGACCAATAGAAGACATACAGAATTCTGGAAAAAAGTTATAAAAGCAGAACAGACCAAGTGGAAGATGAAATCAGTGACCTTGAATATGGAATTACATTAAAAATTTAAGTGGAAGATGGAAGAGAAAGTCAAAGAAAAATGAAGAATCAATTTGATTATAATCTAAATCCATGAGGAAGGGCAATATAAAAATTATAGACATTTTAGAAGGGAGAGAGAAAGAGAGAGAGAGAGAGAGAGAGAGAGAGAGAGAGAGAACAGAGAACATATTAAAAGAAATAATAGTAGAGGAAAATTCCCAAACCTAGGGAATGAACTAAATATACTAAAAGAACACATGGTTACCTAAAAGTAATGAAACTTACACCAGGACAAATAGCTGTGAATATTCTAGGACTTCAAGACACAGTAAGAATATTAAAATGGGTTAGGGGGAATAAGCAGATAATTTGTAATACCCACATTAGGTTTACATCTGACTTTACTGAGGAAACACAATGAACAAGGAGAGGAAACAATGATGTGTTCAGAATACTTAGATAAAATATTCCAGCCAATAGGGCCTCCCTGGTGGCGCAGCGGTTAAGCGCTGTGCTGTGGAGCTGTCGGCAGCGGTGAAGCGAGTTCAACGCCCAGCTGGGGAGATTCCCATATGGCGCGGCAAACCTCTCCTGCCTCGCCAGCTGCTCCCCTCAGCATTGTATTTCTGATCTGCCTGTTCTGCTCCCCACTCTGTCTCTGGTGAACCTTCTCGCCACCCCATGTGTCTGGCCAGTACCCCAGCTTAAATAAATAAACCTTAAAAAAATTAAAAAATTAAAAAAAATATTCCAGCCAATAGTACTCTATCTTTCAAAATTATTTTTCAGATATGACAAAGAAATAAAGACTTTCCCAAACTGAATAAGGAGTTTGCAAACATTAGAAATCACTTCTAAGAATTGTTGAAAAGAGTTCTAATATATGTATTGAAGAGATCAGCCACAAAAAAATTGAACAAGAAAATAGAACTAGAAAACTATGACAAAATGGCACTAGCAAACCCTCATATATCAATAGTACCTTAAATGTGAATGTATTGATGTCATAAATCAAAAGCCACAGAGTAGATATTTGGATGACAAAACAAAATACAATTTACTTTCATCTCCAGGAGACCCATCTCAGCTCCAAAGACAAATTTAGGCTCAACATAAATGGTTGAAAAGTAATCCAACAGACAATTGAGACTCAAAGAAAGGCAAGGGCAGCCATACCTATATAAGATATTTTTTTTTTCCAGGTTAAAAGATAACAACTGGCAGGGAAGTATACAAAAAACGATTAAGGGAACAATATATTAGGAAGATAGAACAATCATCAGTATATATGCACCAAAGAAGCATCTATACATAAATAACAAAGCAATTATTATCAAATCTGAAAAAAAGACATTAACAGACGCACAATATTGGTAGGGGACCTTGACACCACACTTTCACCAATGAATGGGTTACCAGATAGAAAACAAAAAAGTTGAAGTTAACTGACATCTATAGGGTATTGCACCCAAAACCAAAATTAATACAGATTCTTCTCAAGTGTATATGGGAAATTCTTCAAGGTAAACCATACACTGGGTCACAAAACGAGTTCAAAATTCATGAATTGGGGTCTCCCTGGTGGTGCAAGGGGTTAAGCCTCAGTCTGTGAAGCTATTGGCAGCCACTGCAGCATGAGTTTGATCTCTGGATAGGGAGATTCCCACATGGCTCAGCAGACCTGTCCTGCCTCACCCGCTGTTCCCCTCAGCAGTGATTCTCAGTACATCTGACTGTTCTACGCCCCACTCTTTCTGTGGTGAATCCTCTCACCACCCCATACCTCTGGCCTATACCCCAGTTCTTGTATGCATAAATAAGTAAATCCTTAAAAATTATAAAATAAAGATGGACTAGTACTTATCTTCCTCAAACTTTCCCAAAAATTTGAGAAAGAAGTAATGTTTCCAACCACGTTTTATGAGGTAAATATTACCGATACCAAAACCAGACAAAAAACAGAAAACTGCAGACCAATATCCCTGATGAACTTAGATACAAAAATCCTCAACAATATCTTAGTCAATCCAATTCAGTAAAGCATTAAAGAAGTGAAACACTGTGATCAAATGGGATTTATTTCAAGGATGCAAGGGGAGTTTAACTTCCAAAATTGACAATAAAAATTAAAAAAAAAAGACTATATTAGGTAAAAAAAAAAATTGATCAATGTTATTTTACCCATCAACAAAAGGAAAGAAAAAATTCTTATGATCATATCAAAAGATTTGTTATCTATCTATGCTTAAAACCCTCAAAAATGAGGATAGCTGGAACATATCTCAACCGAATGAAGACCATATTTGGCAAATCCCCAACTAAGATCATATACAATGGTGCAAAACAAAAAGTTTTTTCTAAACAGATCTGGCATAAGACAAGGATATCCATTTTCACCACTAGTACAAACAGTCAATTGAAAGACATGAAAGTAATCCAAATTGTGAAAAAAGTAAAGTTATCATTTTTTGAAGATGAAATGATAATATTAAAAAAACCCTAAAGACACAACAAAAACCTAAAAGAGGGGCCTCCCCGGTGGCTCAGTGGTTGAGCGCTGCGCTGTAGAGCTGTCGGCAGCGGCGACGCGAGTTCGACGCCCGCCTGGGGAGAATCCCACATGGTGCGGCAGACCTCTCCTGCCTCGCCCGCTGCTCCCCTCAGCGGTGTATTTCTGATCCGCCTGTTCTGCTCCCCGCTCTGGCTCTGGCTCTGGTGAACCCTCTCGCCGCCCCATGCCTCTGGCCTGTACCCCAGCTTGTATGTATTAAAAAAAAAAAAAACCTAAAAGAAACAATAAATCAGTAAATTGGCAGGTCACAAAATCAACATATAAAAATTAGTTTCTTCCTAAATGCAAACTATGTGCTAGAAGAAAAAGAAATCAAGAAACAATTCTCATTTGCAATCACATCAGAAACATTATATACATATGAGTAAACTTAATAAAGTAAGTTGAGGACCTGTACAAGGAAAAATATAAGGCACTTTTCAAGGAAATAGACAAAGACCCAAAGAAATGAAAAGATAGTTCTTGATAATAGATTTGAAGAATTAACATTGTTAAAATGGCAACCCTACCCGATGCAATATAGATACTCAGTGCAATCCCTATGTCAAATCTTCAATGCAATCTTCAAAGAAATACAACAAACAATACTTATATGAATGTATAACTACAAAAAAACACTAAATAACCAAAACTGAACAAAGAAAAGGAAGAATGGTGTTATCACACTTGCAAATAAATACTACAAGTAACAATAATATACTACAAATTACAGTTATCAAGTAATATGTTATTGGAACAAAAGAAGATGAACAAATCAATGGAATATAATTGAGAGTTCAGAAAATAAACCAACACTTATATGGGCAGTTAATTTATGACAAAGGAGCCAAGAATATACATTGGAAAAAGGAAATGCTCTTCAACAAATGTTGTTTTGAAAACTTGACAGTCACATACAAACTAAACTAAACTACTATCTCTTATCACACATACAAAATTAACTCTAGTTGGATGGAACATCTGAAACTACAAAATACATAGAAGAAACAGAAATTCACTCCATGAAACAGGACGTAGTGATGTATTTGTACATCACAGCAAGAGAAAGAAAAGAAAATATATACATATGGCACTAATTCAAACTAAAAAGTTTCTGCAATGTGAAAGAAACTATCGCTGAAACAAAGGACACTTTCCTGAATTGAAAATATTTCACACTATAAATCTGACAAGAGATTGATGTTCAAGATATACAAAGAACTCACATATCTCAGGATATGAAAATAAAAACCCTACTAAAATTATGGATGGAGAGGTTGAAGAATCATTTCTCCAGAAAAGACATATAAGTGGCCAATAGGCACATGAAAAAATGCTCATCTTTTGTAGTCAGGGAAATGCAAATCAAAACCACAATGAGGTACCATTTCACACCTATGAGAATGGTCCATATCAATAAGACCAGGAGCACTAAGTATTGGTGAGGATGTGGAGAAAGTTATTCTTTATTTTTTAAAGATTTTATTTATTTTGCATACAAGCTGGGGTGCAGGTCAGAGGTGTGGGGCGGTGAGAGGGTTCACCAGAGACAGAGTTGGAGCAGAACTGGCAGATTGACCAAAATACACTGCTAGGGGTGCAGCGGGCGAGGCAGGAGAGGTCTGCTGTGCCATGTGGGAATCTCCCCGGCCTGGCATCGAACTTGCGCCACAGCCTCCGACAGCTCCGCAGCGCTGCGCTTAACCCGTTGCACCACCAGAGAGGCCCTGAAAGTTATTCTTGTACATTGCTGATTGGCCTATAGATTGATCCAGCACCTGTGAAATATAGTACAGACATTTTTCAAAACATTAAAAATATACCTAACACATGACCCAGCGGTTCCATTCCTAAGATTTATCCAAAGTATGCAAAAACATTAACTGGAAGTGATATATGCACTCTTATGTTCAGTGTAGCACTATTTGCGATAGCTTAGTTATGGAAAAAAACTAGTGTCCCAGGACTGGTAAGCAAATTCAGAAGATAATGGAATATAGACAAAGTAGAATGCTACTCATTAAAAAAAAAAAAATGAATTCTTGTCATTTGTGACAAAATGAATAGAACCAGAAGAGATTACCATAAGTGAAATAAGGCAGAAAGAGAAAGACAAAACAAATGCTGGTTGGTTTAACTTATTTGCCAATTACAGCAAAACAAAATACAGGATCAAATAAAGCCAAACCAACAACAAACTGTATAAATCTTATGGAAGAATTTTGACTAACAGAGTTGGAGCAGGATGAGGGTGAGCATAGTGGGAGGGGACACAATGATTTTAGTGGAGCACTATGGTTGGCTTGATGGTGGTTTTTGGTGAAGTAACATATACCTGAAGGTATATATTATACATATACAGTTGTAAACCAATGCTGCTTCAATAATAAAAAATGATTTTAATACATTTATTCATTCATATGAATTCACATATATTCATTTATAACATGATTCAAAGTATATAAAGTTTTATTTATATTTTTATGTATTTTATATAATGCATTCTATATATATCTTAATTTTACACACTTACAGCCTTAAATGCATTTACCTAAGTCAATGGAACTGTATTATTATTTTGTGCTATATTTTGTATTATGTATGTGTCACAAAATAAGGTTGAGCATGAGAGTAGTCAGTTTATAACTTTAGTTGTCACCTACACTACTGTAATGAACTTCCCTATGTAGCTATGTGTGTGAGCATGGACATGCACACACACGCGCATGTGAACACACACACATTTCTGCATGAGTTCCCCATCAGTGGAATTCTTGAGTTAGGAAATTTTAACTTTTTAAGTTAATAAATCAATTCAAATTTTTATTAATAAAGCACAATCATATATGAGTATCATATAAGACATATTTATGATATATAATTAACATATGACATATCTTTTTTAGCTTTATGATTCTTTTATCTTTTTTTAGCTTTATGATTCTTTAAAACATGTTTTATCAGATAATGATATTTTCCTTAGGAAGAGGGATAAATTTGTATGCCCTCTGTCATCTTGATCTATTATCCTCCTATTATGCAACCTATTAGTAAAATCATTAACATCATTTGTATAGCTTTTCATTATACTCATAATTATTTTTAAAGTTTTATATCACTAATGAAAATATAGTGATTCAAGGGTAACATTGCTTAAATATTATTTGCCTTAGAATGTGATTTTAAACAACATATAATCATCTTTTCAGCTGAAAAATGAATGTTATTTAACATTTTATTGTTTGTGTTTCCACATTTAAAGTATAGATGCAGTCTCTAGTAGATGCCCACTCCCCTTTTAACCTCACGGGATAATGGCATGTCAAAGTAAATGACAGAAGTGAAATCCTACTAATGTAAGATCATGTAAATGAAAAATATTATTTGATTATAGCCTGTTAAATTTTAAACCTGAGAGGAAGGATCATATTTTATTTTTTCATACCCATCTTTTGTCTATATCATGGATTACTTACTTAACAGCTTGTCAAGTAATACAAATTTTCCTGTGTTTGATAGTTTTGCACAGGAAAATCCCTCTACTCAGAGTTCTATAGCCCTCCCCTCCTGACTAACTCACATTTTTTTCAAGACCCACCAGCAGGCATACTTTCTCCTGCAAATGGTCTCCTGTAGCCCAACCTCTCCCACTTGTCACTTTCAGGCTACATCGTTGTTCTTTCTTGTAAGAACAAAACATAACTGTCCTTGCAATAACATAACTCTATCATATCATTCACTACACCACATTATAATTCTCCCACCGGTGCCTGTGAGGATCTTGAAGTGAACACCTTTGTATCTCCTGTGTATATTTATGTATTTCTTTGTCTACTCATTACAACAGAACTGTGATATAGGTAATATTAATTATTCCATACATTTTAAAGAGAAAGAAAATAAAGATCCAGGGAGATCAAGTAAAATTGCCAAGTCAACAGCTAATCAATAACACACTCAGTTTTCATATGGGATGTGTTCAGTTCTGGAGTGGATACACGTTATACTACGCTTATGTCCAGACTTGATAATATAATCCAATGAATAAGCACTAGAAGGGTGTAAAATATATTGCAAATTCTCCATGGACGAAGTTTTAAGCTATTTGTTTTTGTGTATCCATTCCAACATTTAATATAAAAAGGTATACTTATGGAAGTGAACAGGATAAAAAGAAGCAATTTCTTCAAAAATCTGCAGCATTTTTCCTATAATATTTATGGACTAGAAAACAGGATTTTTCAATAATTTTATCCATTAAGTTGAAGAATTTTCAACATACTCTGCTTATTAAGAATAAATTTGACCATATCACTATATTTCTATTTCAATATTAAATTCAGATTGTCCAATAATCAAAGTTAGATTAGACAGATAGTATCTCAATACAAAGAAATTCAGTTCATGCACTTTCAAATGTGTCCTTAACTTTCAGGATAAAATCAGTTTATTCCTTGAGCGTATAGGTATAAATCAGCAAATAAAGATTAGGGTTTAAGTCTCAACCAATTTTGTACACCATTGGAAAAAAATGACTTCATTTTTTTAATCATGTAATTACAAAATATCTAAAATTTTAAAAGCTGATTTTAAAACAAACTATATCTATGAATAATTGAATTTTTATAAGTGTGTGTGCGTGTGTGTGTGTTTATATACACACACACATATTTCAACCATGCCTTATTTGAGAATGGCAACTTGCAGAAAAACATATAATGCCTTCTTTATTATAACAAAAATCCTACTGAATAAACTATAAAGTCCTTCTAATACCAATTTTAATAAATGTTAAATCAGCTTTCTTGCATCAGAAACAAAGTCATTAACTAAATAAAACCAAAACCTGCAAAAATCACACCTTATAATACACACTCACATCTTAAGGTAAATATACTCTTCTCTACATGCTGTGGTAATTCTTCCCAGCCTTCTTAACTCCTTGTGCATGAAAGTAATAATACTGAATATCCCTAGGTTTATTTTACTTCCTTTTTTCTATTCTCAAGTATTGTCATAAAAATAAATGAATATTGTTCCACTGTGCATGCTTTTTACACTCTTCATGATGAGAATGGATTCATGAAAACCCATTTTCTTTTCTTCTAACAATTTTTGCAGCAAGAATGAGATGCTGAATTTTAATGCATAATATGATCTTTTGAAGACTGTAAACTTTTAATAGACTTTAAACATAAAATGAGGGAAAAGATAAATAGCAGGAGAATCGGTGGTTAGTCCCAGGAAATCCTGATTAATAGCCTTCTGATTGTGTCAGACCACCGTGAATACTTTATGGAAACAATTGGTTGATTTTATTGCCAAATAAATTGTAATTATACTTACCAACTTTCAACCAAATAAAAATTATAAATGAAGGGAAAAGACAGAAGAATGCACATTTCTTTAAATGAGTTAGCATCTAAGGAGCCTCTCATCTTATTTGCTCTTTTTATGCACTATTTATTCCTGTTAATTTCATGTGGTAAACACAACAGATTTAAGATGACAAAGATTTCCTTTTTCTCATTCTTTCTGTAAATTTTTCTCAGCAAACTATAAATTAACAAAGTCAGAAATATTCAACATTCTCTTAAAAACCTCAAACACAAAATATTGCCAAATTTCAGTGGTCTGCAAGCACATAATTTAAAGTATCCTTGGAAGGAAAATTATCACCTGTAATATCATTTTTAGCAGTGTTTATTATGTGCTTTGAAATTTTGTTCTCTGTTTATAATTTAAAAAATAAATTTTCAGCCTCATTATATTCATAGATCTTTAAATCAACCTTTCAAGGTCTGTAATAATCAAAGACAAGTGTCCTTTATAATCAGAAAAAAAATGGACATAAGCATGATAATGTATAAAAGGTTCAAATAATTTATCTGTTAATTTCCGAGTATTTACTTATTTTTAAAATATAAAATTCTTTTTCATTACATAAAAGGAAAGCAAACATGCAATCTCATGGAGTTATGAAATACTATAAAAGATTCTTCCAAAATTTCATCTCCCTTTAAATGGAGGGAGAAGAAAACAGTTTAAAATATTAGTTGGTATTGCTACACTATACACAACCCCCTGAGCTTTGCCTTTTAAATCAGCATTCTGCTGTTAAATAATAAAAGAAAGCTCCCATTATTTTCCCAGCTTCACTTTGCTTAAAGTGATTGATGTAGAATTTTACTGCCATCCAATGGCAACCGCCTAATATAGCTCAAGTAAATGTCTAAAGCTTTTTGATCAAATTGCAGTCTAGGGAATTTAACTTATGTAGTACACTCAGAACTTACATCAATACATCTCTGTTTGTTACACAGTGAGAAAGAAATATGACTACAGTTTCAATTTATTGTGCATTCTCCAAATTCAATTTAACAGTGAATTACTAATATTGCTGAACATAATTACCTAAATGAATAAATCAACCTAGGCTACTCACTAGAGAGAACATTAGAGCATAATATTAATTTTTACATGCACATCATCATATTAGTTTAAAAGGTTTCTTTTTACAACTAACAATCTTTCCCTACCAGGCAAAATGGCCTTTATTAAAAGACTGCTCTCAGTTTTACTTCTGTTATTTGGAAGTCATTTGAATCTTTTTAGCTGCTACTGTATGTCATATAATTCCTGATTAACATTAAATTGCATACTGTTTTAATTATAATCTCCATTTCTAAGTGATTGAGTATTTAGATCATTTCTCAAAAAGGCAAAATAAAAATTATGTCTGATTGATATGAATGAGTTTGTGTTTTAAGTATTCAAGTTTAGTTATTTAAAATTCCTGATTTGAGGTAGAAGAGTTGATGTGTAATAAACCAATTTCATTTTTATTAACATTAACTCAAATATAATATGTTTGATGTTATGGGTAAATTTCTATTATAAAGTGATATTTTATTTTCATGATTTATTTATATATAAATGACTATTTGCTAAGATATAAAAAGTTTATTTCAGTAACCATTTTAAATAAAAGGCAATTCAGATAAATATCTGACTCACAATTTAAAAAGTCTTGTCAGTGCTATTTTACCTAACTAAATATTGTAAAAGTGTGCGTGCGTGTGTGTGTAAAAACACCCTCAGGCTATAGAATTGCTATGAGCCTTTTGAACATCCGAAAGCAATAGTCAATGGAATTGAAACACCATAACATAATTATTTTAACTTACCTTACATTGGAATATTAATTTAAACTTTTTTTTTTCAGTTAAAATTGCACAATCTTGCTTTTCTATAAGATGTCCAAATTAAATCTAAAGTATGTTTTAGAAAAATCCAGGCAGATTGTATGCTAAGAGAGATTTGACAAGGGGCTTAAAACAATTCTAGGAAGTTTGGATAGAAATAGACAGATTAATGAGCACTTTATGGTATTAGATGAAATCTGAAGACATGGCATTTACAGAGTATAGGAAGAAGCTACTGGTGCCTGTGTGTGTTTGTGTGTGTGTTTGTGTGTGTGTGTGCAGGAAACCACAGCATTACATTATCTGATTTGTAGAGATGCCAGAAAATCACAAAGCTAAAGAAAAGACCCTCACATTGACAGATATCAGCGATGAAATTGGACATTTAATCTTAGAATATAAAAGTAGTAAATATTGAAAAGAATTTGTCTTTTTCTAATGGATTTCTCAAATTTTTCATTTATTTATTGTGGATTTGATTTTGGTTTACCCACTTAATATTTACACAACAATGTAAGTCCTCCTTTTGTAACTCATATTTTAGTGTGACAGCTGCAAACTTCAGCTAGTATTCCATATTGAAGTAAAACTGCATTCTTTCATATGTATTGTTGTGAATTAACATGTATATAAATCATTGTAATTTTACTGCTAAAAGTTCGGACCTACTCTTCACATACCATTGTCCCTGTTTTTCTGATTTACCAACCTCCTTCCTCCCTTCCCTTTTTGTAACCACTGACTGATCTTATAGTACAAAAGTTTATTTTTTAACTTTATTTAGTTCATCTGTTTGTTTTTTCTATATGAGTAAAATCATACATTGTTTTAATAATGTCTGTAAAGGAAATCTAAAGTTAGCTCTGCTTAAACTACAATATTTACAATATAGAAACTGAACAGCAAATATAATAATGTTAATAGAAAGATCAGTTGATCAGTGTATTAAGACATTTTATGATGTATGAAATAAATTTAAACTAATCCTAATCAAAAGTTCCATTCTACCTATACTGTATTTTATACACTGTATTTGTATGGTATAATCCATGAAATATATTTACATAGAAATATACTTCTATACTACAAAATAATTTTTAAAAGTTTCATATTTGATATCTTATTATGAAATTTTGATGATAGGTTTTAATTTGTGAATGATGTTTTAAAGTTCTCAATTATACAATTATATATTTTTAATTTAATTGATATTACTTAAAAAATTCACTTTTAAGTGAAGTGCATTTTGCTTTGCCACCAATTACTTTATCTAATGTGCACAAGACAGAAATTTCCTCACCTGCATCTGTATTCCAGCAATTAAATCAAAGTATGAAAGAATGTGCAGTTTTATTACTTAGAACTCATTTGTGAATAAGAACATTTTCATTGATATGATCTGTCTGTCTATCCCTATCATTTTATCATGCAATGTAACAAACAACTGAGACTAATTTCTTTATCTTATGTAAAATATGGAGAGTTCTGAAATGCTTTAATTACTTCAAATATCTTGTTTTATGGTGATTTTAATGTCCCTTTCTTTACTAAGAAAGGGAAATGACTATTATTTGCAATGTGTTCCTCCTCTATAACTTGTAGAAATATCTGTTCTGATTTCAGTCTTTTATTGAGGCTATAAAAATTAACTCACATTTAGATCTTTTGTTTAATGTGACAGAAGGACTGATATGAGAATTGATACAGAAAACAATGTAATAAGCTTTTCATCTTTTTCATTATCAGTGGGATTTCATACTATTGTATTTCATATTAGATATTAAATATAACTTTAGGAATTATTATTTTAATGTGAAATTAGTAGTATGTCATGAACAATCTCTAGCATTAATCTTTGTGCCCATTAATATCAAATATACTTATGATGTCTTTTTCTGCTGTAGAGAGTGAAGTAGGAAAGAATACACATATAAGAAGAGACACAAATGGATAAACTTCTAAGCACTACATCTTTTATGATATAAATGATTCAAGACTTATTAAGTTATTTACTTTTTTACACAGTAAGCATGTTGTTGCCAAATCTATGTTCATATATTTGTACTGCATTAAAAATATATATTTGGAATAAAATATATCTACATTAAAATTGTGATTAGTTATTATATCATTTGTTTCTTTCCCTGAAAACAAAAATCTAACACCACAGGTAACACAATTTCTAGCCATAACACAGAAGTTCTTATAGCTTTCCAATTTCATCAGAAATGGAAAAGCCCATTATGTTTCTGCAAGACAGCATTGCTGAAGGCTTCTATTTTGAGTTAAGCATGTTAATATCAGATTATATCAAACCAAAGTATTTCAGAAGCACAGAGCTTGGTCTTTCTTCCTCCAAAGACAGCATCAAAATCTAATCAAGATAAAAGCAAAAACTTCTGATGAATATACACTACATGATTAAAACTCTAAGTCCCTATGGTTTAAACCTTGAAGACATTTTAATTATCTATTTAACATCTTGCTATTTCTGGAATTCTGACTGAGAATGTTTCTGACATAGTATTTCATGGAATGTCCTTTTCTCATACTGAGCTGCTTTTATTCTCTAGGTATAAACACAAAAGCTTGCCTTTCATCTTTTTAAACTCCATCACTCCATCACATAAAAGGAAAAGTATAAACCCTGAAGACCACTTTTTTTTACAGAGTCTCCTAATATATATATATATATTATATATATACCTATATATGTATACCTATATATGTATATATATATATATATGAAATATAGATTATAAATCTAATAAATTTCTCTTAAATACTTGTTGGTATTTTCCTTAAAATTTTATGGATTTGTCAAGAATATGTTTAAAAATTCTTTAATTGTCATGTTCTAATTTTACTTCTTTGAGAGGGTGGAATTTTAGTTATGATGTGCACTGAACATGTGCTGCATTCACAGGAATTAAGTCATTATTAAAAATTTCACCTGTAAAATGTAAGCAGATTATAAAACAAAATCTTCCCCTAATATTCCAAAGTAGTATTTGTTAAATTAATTTTCTCTTCAAGTTTATCTCAGCTGAGTTTAACTCAAGTTATACAAAGTTCTATGAAAACGTGGTCAAAATTTTAAAGTACTACCACTATTACTACTACTCTACTACTACTACTACTACTACTACTACTACTACTTATTTTTATTATTACTATTATTTAAATATTTTCATACACTCAAAAAATAACATTGATGTTTTACAAAAAGAAAAAAAGAAAAAGTATGAACTTTCTTATACTTCTGTAGTTGGTTATTTTTCTTCTCCTTTTCTACCATTTCTTTATATTCTTGTCAGAAGATTTTGTTGTGTCTCTAAATGTTTCTGTCTAACTCTGAATGTTGAATTGGATGGTTCTGTAATTGCAAATTAATTTTACCTTTGAAAAGATGAACAACATACTATAAAACATTTTACATTGCTACACATATCCCAGAACACAGTAAGAACACATACGGTCACAAACCTGTAACTTTTTGTATTTGATTAAAAAATAGGCAAAGTTAAGCACGATTTGTTTCTAAAATATGCCTGATTTATAATGGGCTTTGCACAAAAACATTTGCTTTCATTTGGGTTTATCAACCTTATGGCCCTGATGGTTACTCATAGGAGACAGATTTCATCTTAGAAGGGGGTATTTGCTAACTAGGACTAAAAGCTTCATGGTGGTGGCATGCTCCCAGATTACCACTCAGGTTCATTTCTGAGTGATCAACAGAGCAGCTTTGATTGCACTTTTACAAAGCCAAGTTCCTGCTGTCCTGGCTTCAAGGTTTGTTTTATTTTATTTGTAGCAAGAAAGGAAGTGATACTTGATTTTTCTACTTATGTCTGAAGTTAAACCTTAATTTTGGACTAAGGAACTGGTTTTCACTTATTTTTATGAAAGTGGACAGTAAGAAGCAGACCTTGCTGTTTGCTCCTTCATATTTAATTTAACCAGCTGTACTGAATCTCCTTAATAATTTCAGAATGGCCCCTCAACCAAATTAGCAGCGTAACTATGGTCTCCAAGAAATAGAGAATGGACTTACACACACACACACACACACACACACACACACACACACGCACACACACGTAAAACTGAAAGAAAAAACACAGAGAATATTAGGTGTCCGTCAAATGAATTCTAAGCTCCTCTGTCTGAGTTAAACACTTTTTTTGCACTTGTTCAGGGTTTTGTTCTTTCAGGATGCAGTTATGCCCTGCTTTTTCTCTGATCTCTATTTTTTCCCTTATACCACTTTACTTTCTCTGGCATGAATAAAATAACATGGAAGAGTATATAGTATCATTGAGTAGTTTGTGAAATAAAACACTTAGTTGCAAAGTAATATAAAAACAATGGAAATAAGACAAAAATATGTATCGAATTATTAAGTGATTTGAATGACAGCTTAAGGAGAGTTTAGATGTTAAAGAATCAATGAAATTGTGCTTTGATATGATACTTGTATTTTACACTTTTATGTGACTTGTTCTTAAAAATGAATTATATATCTGATGTCAAAATGATAATTTTTATATATTTTACATAATCACATTAATCCACATAGTCTCAATGTACGTGCTCAACAAACTATTCTTGAAGGCAATGATGACTGACTATAAAGTAAGTAAATTGGCAGTATTCAATTCATTATACATCATTCTCATAAACCTTAATTGTTCATACTAAACCATTAATAAATTTTATTTATTCAAATAATTAATTGCAGACACAACCTCCAATTATATAATAATTAAATATAAATTATATAGATTATAAGTAGATTCTTTCCAGGTTTATCCTCACCAGAGACTGAATAGCAAATACATCTCCTATACAGCTTGCCTTGTATAAAATTTCAAAGAGGTAATACATTAATGTAATGCATAATAAACATACTATGATTGAAATTTTAAAAGATTAAGAACACTAAGAATACATTAAAATTAAAAACAAATATTGCTTATCTTTCATTAGATAAAGATAACATTGATAAGTTAATAGGCACAGTTTTCAACAAATCACAAGATGCTTAAAAATTCATTGGGACTGAATATGTGAAACCATGGTCAATTAAACCTTAAGAAAGCATGTGTCAGCATTTTATATGCATAAAAGTTAGAAAATGGCCCATTAGAGGATATTTGATATCTCAGTTTAGTCTCCATTACCTTGCAAGTGAGGAGCAGGAAAGGCTGTCCTGGGCTCTTGGGGAGGTTGTTTTTATGTCCAGATCAACTTTTTAGATTTATCAGTTTCTAGGGTCACTCATGAATCAGTCCTCATATTTTATATTAAATGGTCAGTCTACGCCATCTATGTCTGGCATTGTCAAAATCTTAAAGATGTCATTTTTTGGAGCAATGTCCATGGCTTGGAAGGGTCTTTATTTATTGGGAGTGGTCCATAAAGTCTTCTGTAGGATAAATTCACTAAGATTGGTGAACATATGGTATACATTTTATTTATACATAGTCATTGGTGGAGTAAATATGATAGCCAGTTATACAAAATTTTTAAGAATGTTTCACCAATTATTCAGTTGGCTATGGATTTATATGATCAGAATATTCCTATAAGAATACCGTATTCCATCATTGTTTCATATAACAAGGGTACTTAAAGTACATTGCCTATTCAGTGTCTCATAGTAACTTAACAATTTATCATACATACATACAATTTATTTGTCATAATAATGACTGTAATAACAGCAATACTTTCCTGAGCACTTACTAGAAATCAGATATCAAAGGAAGAACTGAAACCAAAGTATTTTGAAAATAAAATAGTCAGGATATATATCTAGTATTATATTATAAAGATGTGAATAAATTATTTTGTTAGACAATAACTTACCAAAAAAAATTAAAATTTGAATTAAGTTGGTGACTGGGAAGAAACATAATGAAGAAGAAATTAAAAATATATCAGACAAATGAAAATGAAGGCACAAACTACCAGGACTTATGAAATGTAGCAAAAAAGAGGGGTAAATTTAGCAACACATATCCGTATAAAGGAACAAGAAAGATCCACTCATATATTATGGGGTACTTAGGTTGTTTCCATAGTTTAGCTATAGTAAAGCATGCTGAAATAAATGTGAGAGTGCAAGTTACCTTTAAAAGTAGTGGTTTTAGAATTTTTTTGGATAAATGCTTAGGAGTGGAATTACTGGGGGCGGTGAGGAGAGGCCAGAACAATGAGGGAAGGAAGCACAATAGCCTATGGTGGTGGAATATGGGTGAGTTGGTGGTGGATGCATTATGGTGGTAATATCACATGGGGTACCCCAATATTATCTCAGTTAAAAACAAATAAAAATAATTTTTAAAAAGTAAGCAAGAAAGAACTCAAATGAATTATCTAAACTTACACCTTAAGGAACTGGAAAAGAAAGACCAAACAAAACCCAAAGTCAGTAGATGGAAAGAATAGTATCATTAGAGCATAAATAAATGGAATAGATATTTTAAAAAGACAGTCTAATGGATTAATGAAATCAAATAACTCTTTGAAAAAATAAAAAAAATAGACAGATCTCTAGTTAGGCTCACAAAAAAAAGGAGGAAAAAAATCAAATAAATAGAATTGGAAATGAAAGAGAAGTAACAGCAGACATTATAGAAATATAGAGGATCATGAGACACTATTACAAATATCAATATTCAAATAAATTGGATATACTTGAAGAAATGGAAAATTTCTTAGAGGTATACAATCTTCAGAGACTGAATTAGGAAGAAACAGAAAATCTGAACTGACCAGTTATAAGCAAATAAATTGAAGTAGTAATCAAAAGACTTCCTTAAAATCAAGACCTCGTATCCTTTAAATGAAACAGGACAAGGTGCCCGATTGTGTTTTCCCAGCATTATACAGGGGCATCTAATTTCACTTTATTATAGCAATAATCTTATAATTTTCATAGGATCCTATTTACTCCTCAAATTTAAAATTACACTGGAGATGAAGTCTAATTTGAATTATTAGTACATCAAGTTCAGCAAATAATTTAGTGAAACCTCTTGAGAATGATCTAAAATGCCAGTATTCACTTCTACCACATGTATGGTCAATACTATTTTCTGTTAAAGTCTCCTGATGAGATTTCAGAGAAATTAGAAACTAATTAAGCATGAAGGATCAAACTTTTCACTCATAGTCCATTTTATACAGCCTATTACTCCTCTAGGATCTCCTTAAACTTCATTTTAACAAGCTGAAAAGACATTATGAAGACGAATGTATCAACAGTTCTAATATGTATTTACTTATGATTAACAATGCAAGAATAAACCACTTTCAGATCTGTACTTTGTATGATGTAGTCATTTTTCTTCTGAAATGCATCTCCCCCATAGCTGTTTATTGGTCAATGACAATAAAACTTGATATATTAAATTATCTTCAATATTAAAAAATTAATTTAAGAAACAACCTACATAAAATAAAAAAGTCTGAATCAAGCCCATTTCACATTTATATTTTTTAATTTAATTTTTAGGTAAAAAATGTGCTGTTTTTTGTATATGTGTTGTATGGATGACCGTTAGAAATACATTTGCAGAACATCCACGGATAGGAACTTAACTTCAAGTGTTTCAATGTTTAATTACATGTGAAAATATTAATATGGTAAATATATATTTAAAAAAACAGAAGCAAGAGGAGATGCCCATAAAAATGTCATATTTCTAAATAGCATTCAAGACTACAATTATTTCCAATAAACATAGAATGTAAAAGTACCACAAAATATTATCATCCTTCATCTTATTGACATGCCTATGGGCATTATAAAGAGAAGGAATACTCCTAACATTCTGTATCCTTTCATTCCTAAATGAAACAAAGATAATAGTTTGTCATTTATAGGACAGAAAGATAATTTTATATAAATTAGTCAATAACGAATGAATGTACCCTGAGAAATTAAGGTAAATTTTCATTATAATTTTATCAATAAATCAACTTATTTGATTGTGTACCTACAGAGAATTATGACTAAGTTTAAACTGAAACCCCTATTTAAAACAGTAGTGACTAAAGAGAACATGCACTTCACATTAGGCACCAATGAAAGTCACCTAATCAATGCAACATTTTTTTGGTAACATTCTCAATTTTATGAAAGAAAAGATTTTATTTTATTTATATTTTTATAATTCATTTATTCTTTTTATTGATGGAACATTAGGATTCTTCCAATCAACTATCACACCATATAGCATCAACCATAAAAATAACCCACAGTCCATCACCGTAGTACATGGCTTCCTTCTTTCTTTGTTCTTACCCTTCCTCTATCCCACCCTGAATGCTCTATAATCTGCTTTAAGGGTTAGTTTCTGGAGTCTCAAGTCTATCCCATTTGTCTGTTTTTGCTCCAGTACCATGCTATTTTAATTGTAGCTTTATAGCATACTTTGAAGTCTGGAAGTGTAATACTGCCACTTTTCCTACAATTTTTCAGGATTGTTTTATGGTTCCATATGAATTTCAGTATAGTTTGTTTCACTTCTTTAAAAAATACTATTGAGAGCCTCCCTGGTGGCCCAGTGGTTAAGCAGTGCGCTGTGGAGCTGTCGGCAGTGGCGACACAAGTTCGACGTCCAGCTGGGGGGATTCCCACTTGGTGTGGCAGACCTCTCCTGCCTCGCCCACTGCTCCCCTCGGCAGTGTTTCCATCCATCTGCCTGTTCTGCTCCCCACTCTGTCTCTGGTGAACCCTCTCGCCGCCCCACTCCTCTGGCCTATATCCCAGCTCGTATGCATAAATAAATAAATCTTTAAAAAATAAAAATAAAAAATACTATTGAAATTTTTATTAGAATTGCATTGAATTTGTGGATTGTTTTGTGAGAGTGGCCATTTTCACAAAGAATGTGGATTCTTCCAATCCATGAGCAGGTGTGGTGTTGATGCTAACAGTAGAGGGACTTCATTTGTAAGTCCTCCCTTCAATAAAGTGTGAAACTCTTCAGCATGCAACTTATTGATGTTACTGATGTTACTGAAATAATCAATCCTACTGAACTCTTCAAGACTGTTTCTCAGATCTGTGTTCCTCTGTTTCACTGTTCCTGGAGACACGGGAACAAAGCCTTGTGGTTGGCTATTTGGTATTGCTTGGGATATTACTGTTTGTAGCTGAAAGTTTTGAGGAGCTTGGTTCTTGCTAAAGACTGGTTGTTGGTAGTTGGTATCTGGTGGTTGGGTTTCCCCTGCTGAAAACAGGTAAACAGAGCAGCTTCGTTATTGCTCCCCAAGTTAGCAGCTGTAGACTGGGCTCCTGCAGCTGGCAACTGGAGACCAGAGGTGACATAGCTCACACAATTAGCAGATGGAGATTAGGAGTTGCCCAGGTCTAGCTAAACTGTTATAGCATTTTATAGAAACTATGTATTCCTTGCTTTTACATACACAGATAGCTATGGTTGTGCTCAGAATAGCCAGGTTTAGCTGGACTTAGTTTTATCTCAGTCTGTGACAATGTGTTCTCTTTAAACCAACAGCAAATCATGCTTTTGTTTTTGTTTTTTTTGCTTTGTTTTGTTTTTTAAAGGAAAGATTAAAAGGCAAGAGGATTTTTTACTAGTTCAATTGACAGGCAACTTTCAAGTTCCTGCTTGTGTGCTTACACCGCATTGGACACTACCTAGAGTTAAAGAGATGAGAAATATAATTCAGCCACGAAAAGGTGAAGGTTTTCTAAACAAGAGGACTATCTCCATGATTTTGTCTGATTACATTCAGCAAACCTTTATCTTGTGAACACCCAGATTACAAATGATTTGAATTTATTTCCTCCCTTCCAGGAATCCACCCTGAGAGCTTTGCCTTGCTTCTGATTTTAGAGGTACTCAATTTCCTCTCCTTCAGGGACTGCTCTCCTTCTTATCTCCAACCCTACCCTAACAAACCTTGTAAAGAATTATTAGTCTTATATCTGACAATTGCACAATTATAAAGATTATTCTGTATATTACTAGTATTTTTGACATTATCTTTCTGATAAAATGTAGTAATGTTTCCCAACAACTTGTTTGCTAATAATTTTCTAAAACATTTCATTTTGCAAAAGAAACTATACATAGTATTTAACTCCTCTTCATAGTTTATTTACTATTTAGTATTATAATTCAAATAAACTAAAAAAAATAGAGAAATTAATCAATAGAAATAGAAAGCATATGTAATTAAATGTGAATTAATTTGATCTATTAACTTAAGAATATTTTATTTTAACAATTAATTTATTGCATACTTATGGGGAATTTTATCCTGGTCAAACACAGTTGTCAAAAGGATCAATCTATAATATTTCACTAATTCCACTGATAAATTTTGACTTTGTCTTCTGATTCTAAATTCTAATAATGATGTGAATAATGATCCAGAAAATTAAATTAAATTTTATATTTAAGATAGTTGTTATATAGTCCCATTTATGTTTATAAACTTAATGTCATTCAAATGATAAGTGATATGTAGACAAGATAATAGTCTTGAACCTTGACTAATTTTGTTTAGAAGTTATGAATAGTTCACTGTACATAAGAGTCAAAAAATAATCATCACATCATAGATTTAGAGAATTAAATATCCCCAATGAGAGGAATGCATTTCCCAGATCCAAGATCAAGTAAGTTACCATGGAAAATTATTAACAAAGACTTCATTCAAGGAGATTTCAGACACTAAACTATGCTTACGTAATTAGTAGAACAATGTGATCCAAGGATAGCAAGAACTGTGCCCCACTCAAATGTGGAATTCAGGAAGGCACAGCAGTTCTGGAGGAAAACCTGACAGGTTGAATCAAGGCATAAGGACAGAATCTTGAATTTGCCTGTAATACTATTTGACCTTTCACAAGGTAACTTAAAATGATGGGACTAGATAGTTTATCTTCTGCTCCCAACTTAGTGTTTCTATTAATAACATCATTTTTTATTTAGTTATTCTTACTCTATTTGATTAAATCCAATGTAGTTCAAGACTCAAAATGTAATTCAAAGGTTCTTTGTTATTACAAAGAAACATAAATTTACCCTAAATTGAAATTGATTGATAGACATTGAAAAAAACTCCAAACACTTCCAAAATTCTCAATGTTGACATAAATAAAATTACTTTAGGATTTCTTTTTGATTTGTGTTTCAATAATGATTTTCCCATTAGGAGTCCCTAGAGGTAAATGAATCAACGTATTCCACTAACTGAAATGTTTCATGAGACAGAGTTACTTGTGCTTTAAAAGTGTGTTTTTAATACTTTCCATGGGAGACAATGAATCTCTGAAAGAAAAGGAGAAAATTTTAATTCCTAAATACCAGATGAGTAGTATCAATTTTTTATATATATCATTTTCATCCATCATGGATTAACCATGCAACTACCTTAATTTTAATTACAGCCCAACAAAGTTAAAATCACACTATACCTAAAAATATAAACACTATCACACTGAAGTTGAGAATGCATTATTCTTTATACATAATTGCTATCATGCTGAGGTTGGGTTGCCACCTTTTCCTGTGAAACCACAAAGAGATCTGTACATAGGCACATACTAGTTTCTTTTACCCTTGTTAAAAACAGTCCTCTTTTGAAATCTTTTTTTTTCCTAATACTTTTCTTCCTAGTTTATCAGTTTTACTTTACAGAACATTTCAAATATGTGTTACCACTAAACAAGACTTCTCAGCAAATAATTGACTCAGCAACTCAGAGGAAGGACAGAAACTAGGGCTCCAAATGTCCCATATTAAAGTTACCTCTAGGAATACTAATAGTTCTAAAGCTCTGAGACAGTTGCTAGAAATGAAGTAGATCCATACTTCTGTGGGGAATTGACCCCTCTGGAAAGAGTAAGGCCTATAAAAGATGAATACTATTTTTTTCTGTTTTGTTTTGTTTTTTAAGATTTATTTACTTATGCATACAAGCTGGGGTACAGACCACAGGTGTGGGTGGTGAGAGGGTTCACCAGAGAAAGAATGGGGAGCAGAATAGGAAGATCAGTGGAAACACACTGCTGAGGGGAGCAGTGGTAGAGGCAGGAGAGGTCTGCCGCACCATGTGGGAATCTCCCCAGGCAGGCATCGACCTTGCTTCCCCGCTGTGACAGCTCCACAGCGCAGCACCTAACCTCTGCGCCACCGGGGAGGCCTGAATACTAGTTTTACTTGTTCCATCTGTGTGCCTATTGTTCTGTAACACACTCTTAAGTGTCCTAGGTAACCTTCTCATGAAACAGGAAAAACGTTGTTATATGATGTTCCAAGAATCATGTTTTTAATTCTCCCAAGAACATATGCAAATTAATGCATTTGAAATTGTAGTTATATCTTGATAATAGTAAATACATCTTAAACCTTAAATTTCTAGTTGAAATGCAAACATGGTATTAATCATTAAATAAATGTACTCTCTATTGATAGTGTTGCAAAGCATTTACAAATTGATTGTTGACTCTATTTAAAAAAGGACTATCAAAACTTAAAGTACAGTATATTTAAACTAAATTAGAATACTTATTTCAGCATTGTTCATAATTTTTTTTTTAATGTATTTCAAATATCTTTAGTGGGAAGTTCTTACAAAGAATCATGCTGACTCTAATGAAAGATTCTTAAATTTCAAAATAAAAAAGCAAATTTAAGAAGAGAATTTTAGGAAAGCATAATTTTTGTTAAGTACACACACACACACACAAACACACACACACATACACACACGTATAGATATCAACCCACTTAATCTTTCTAACTGATGTACAAAAAAGATTTAAAAAACTCTCCAAAGAACTAGAATTCCAACCCAACCTATTGGGTCCCAGAGTGCAATTTCCCTAATCTAGCCCTCATTGTTTAAGAGGGATGATTTCAATTAGTTAATGAAAAGAAAAATGAGCATATATGTATATGTATATATACATGTGCTATCCATATACATATATAAAACAAATTATTCCAAATGTAAAATATTTCAAGCTATTTAAATGAGATTATCTAGTTTCCCCCTCCATAATTTTTATTACTATATATTAGGAAATCTCAATGCATTTTTACATTGTATTGTTGAATAAAATTGACTGGTAGTCAGTTTTATCATTACTTAACTCTCCTGTTTCATCTTTACTTCAGTCTTTTAAGCTTCTTAACTACAGAAATTATTTAGGAAAATTCCTGTGCAACATAATCCAACAATAATATTGCTAGTTTGTAGAAAGTAATAAAAAGGCTCTGAATCAAACTCCTTTTTATATGTTTGCAAGACCATTCCAGGGAATATGATGTTTATTATACATATTAGATTCCTTCCCTTCATGACATTGCAAGAAATTTATTCCATCATGAAACACACCTGCTATAAAACAAGGCTGTGCCAGTTATTTGAACCACAACCAGAGGTGAGCGGGACCCACTAAAAAGACATGACAACTAAATTTAAATACCCGGGAATTTTACAACTCTGTTCTTAAATCATGATAGCTGTCACTGGACCATGGGTTACATGGCAGATCTCTACATAAACTACAACTCCAAGCTTTTCCTTACCTTAACATGACTGGTGTAACAACATGTTATGGGTTTACCAGCTATCATCATGTCTTAACAATGTTATCTATTAACCTAATTAAAATAAAGAAATTTGTGGAACATATGCAGCCTCTCATCCTCTTACAATTTTCCCTTATTATTTCCATTCTTATTACTATCTTGCCAGTGGTTGATTAAAATTACAAAGGATGATTTTCTGCAAGTTACTAGTGAAGGAAATTAATTTTCACAACTTTTCTAGGCTTCTCATTGCTAACAGGTTACTACCTGTGAAGAGATAATTTTTGCCAATTTTAGAAGATATGTCAATTTGTTTTAAATGTTTCCTTTCTGTTTTAGCTATATTCTTATTAGCCTATGAGCACATTCACAATATTGTCTTTTCTGTTCTTTCTTCATTTATGACCTCATCTTTTTTTTTAGTCACTATGGTGTTAGAACAAGGTACTTTGCTGCTCAGTTAAAGTTAACTGAGGCCACAAATACTCTTACACAATTATCTAGGGAACATATGGGCCAGTAAAACAGGGCCATGATGACCAGTCATAAAAGAACTCTTCCCAGGGTGTCTTAACAACAGTGGAAGCATTAGAGGCATTTCCTCTAGACCATCTGGCTTTGATTTTTTTAGGTACTTTTTCTCTCCACAGACAGAGCCACAAAGTTAAGGAAGCAATAATTCTTTACTAGTTACTGTAACTGCTGATGCAAAACCACCAATCTTCTTAGTTTCTCATACAGTACAGAGACCTATCTTACTGAAGATTCTGTGAGTTAAAATAATATGTTATCTCAGGGAGGAGTGGTACAAAGTGACACTGTGGTTTAAAGTCAGTGTACATGTACTTCAGGCATTATTATTATAGTTTGAAGGGTTGTTAATATTTTATTCCAACTGTAATTGAAGACTCAATTATTCTCTTCCACTAACTCTCTAAAATACTTTTAAAACAATAAATCAAAGTAATGTTACTCTTTTGCAAAAGCATTCCTTCCCTGTCCTCAGGTTTCTTCTGACAATTGAAGTCTTTTAATGGCACATAGGTAATACTTTGAGTTGTGTTTACTGAAGCCTATGAAGTTCATATTAGCTCCAGCACTGCAGTTAGATAAGGACACATACATTGTTGTTTCTTTTTAAAATACATATATATTTTTTATTGTTATTTATATATTTTACATTTTGTAAGGACACATACATTGTTGAAGGTGAATCTTCCTACTAGGAGGGGGTGTGTGACAAAGTTCAAGGGGAAAAGCTATTAGGAGATGAGTAAGCCAATTAGCAGAGCAGAAAGAGGAGGCAAATAAAGATATATGGGAGTGTTAACAATTTTTTGATGAATACATGCACTCACATCATAGGTTACAAGTGATTATAAAGACAGATGATTAACAGTTCAACATCAACCCTGGTGCCAGAGAAAAGCAAAAAGAGACAGAGAACTGTCACAGCAGTCTCTCCTAAGATAGTGTCAGAAAAGAGACTTGATTTCTAGGAATAGCAAATTAAGAGGTTGAAAGAGAACTATGGTTAATAAGACTAGATGTCACTGAAGAAATAAATCCATAAACACAAATGAGAACCATATTTCAGAAGTTACAATAATATAGTCAGTGAAGTCCTCTTCTATTTTGCTCTTCCTTCATGGCACAAGTATTGGGTTTCTACTGTGATGTAATAATACATAATATAACAACAGAGTGATGCTGATGACCAGTAATCTTAGATTTTTTTTTTGAACTCCTTAACTCTATATTTTTTTAAATATATATTTTTATTGTTATTTATGTCTTTTACATTTTGTATTCCCCTTGGGTAGCCCACCACCAATTCACCCGTGATCCATCTCCATGGTTCCTTGTGTTCTTTTCTATTCCATTTTGTGCCCTTATCTTCCCCTCCCCCCGCCCCCCCCCCCCGCCCCCCGGCTGAGGGTCTCTCTCTTACTCGGTTTCCCTATAGTCCTGTTATAAGTGAAACCATTCGATATTTTTCTCTTTCTTTCTGGCTTATTTCACTGAGTATGATCCCTTCTAATTCCATCCATGTCACTGCAAATTGCATGTGTTTATCTTCTTTCCATGCTGAATAGTATTCCATTGTGTATATGTACCAAAATTCTATTTTGAGTTAAAACAGCAGCCTGTTTGCATCATGTCTTGTGCTTATTCTGATGCAATTGACTGACCTTACAGCGGTCCTGGCTGGAGCAAACAGCACCTGATCAGTAGGAAATAAGAAGTCATTTCAGTGAGATCTTTTACAACACCTTAGTTTAGTGGGAATAGCTCTTCTAAGGAACCAAATAACTAGCTTATTAAATTACTCATCTTTTATATTAATAAACTTAATTTTAAAAGCATTTTTATTTATTTATTTTTTTAAAGATTTATTTATTTATACATACAAGCTGGGGTACAGGCCAGAGGTGTGGGGCGGCGAGAGGGTTCACCAGGGACAGAGCGGGGAGCAGAACAGGCAGATCAGAAATACACTGCTGAGGGGAGCAGCGGGCGAGGCAAGGGAGGTCTGCCGCGCCATGTGGGATTCTCCCTGGCCGGGCGTCGAACTCGCATCGCTCCTGCCAACAGCTCCACAGCACAGCGCTTAACCGCTGTGCCACTGGGGAGGCCCTTAAAAGCATTTTTAAAGAGTTTGTAGAAAAACTGAATAGAAAGTGCAAACAGCTACATATGCTCCTATTCCCGATACATCAATGACCACACTCACTATCAAAATCCCATACCACGGTAGGATACATTTGTTACAATACATGAACATACCTTGACGTCATTATCACCCAAAGTCCATAGTTTACATTAAAGTTCATTCTTGGTATTGTGCACCTGGCAGGTTTTGAGAAATGTGTAATGAAAAGTATCCACTAGTGGTCTATCATGCTGATTAGTTTCAATGCCTTAAAAATCCTTTTTGCTCTGTATAAATCCTCTTTATTTATTCCTCCCTCCCCCCTTAACTCATGACAATCACTGATCATCTCTCCATAGTTTTGCCTTTTCCACATTGTCCTACAGTTGGAATCACACAGTATGGAACCCTTGCAGTTTGGTTTCCTTCACTTAGTACTATGAATTTAAGCTTTTTTCCTATGTTTCCTTATAGCTTCATAGCTCATTTCATGTTGATGTTGAATAATATTTTATGTAGATATATCACAGTTCATTTATTCACTCCTTTACTCAAGGCATCTTGGTTAATTTCAAGTTTTCGCAATTATGAATAAAGCTACTATAAGCATTATGTGCAGGTTTTGGGGGGTGTATGTAAGTGTGTGTATAGAAACATATAATAATTACAATGTATTTGGATATATATTCAAATATATTGATATGTATATATAACTGTCTATCAAATACATTGTCAATATTAGTAGTTTAAATAAACTTAAACATGTTAAATCTATTAAGAACTAAAAAATCTAAGTTTCTATTTTACAGTCACCTATTCATCTCTGATTCTCTTTCTTTCTTTATGAGGTTCCCAGTTTGTGACCTATATTGCATTCCTTCTCTCTGAAGAACTTCAGTGAACAGTTTTTGTAAGGCAGGTGTACTGGCCTTTATTTCTTTATTTCTTTATCTGAAAATTATTTTCTCATTACTTTTGAAGGATAATTGACAGAGCGCAGAATCTTAGATTTCTAAATTATATAAATCTAGGTAATATTGGTTTATAACAGTGTATATTCTGTATAGTCCCATACTTGCTCTTCTGTAGATTAGGTGTCTTATTTCTCTGATTTCTTTCATGATTTTTTCATCAATTTTCTGAAGCTTGAATATATTTTTCCTATGTATGTAAGAGCAGCTCCTAGTGTGGTGTACAGCAGAGCATGCCCTCTCCTCCACAGCCACTTAAGCAATCGGTGCAGTGGGGCATCACCACACCCCACACCAGACTCTGTGCAGGTCAGGTTTCACATGCGATCAGGTTTCATGCACCCATGGGGTATGGTTTTTGAAAACCAAGCCAGTTTTGAAAACACATCAATGAGGTATGAATCTGCGAAGGCACTCAATGGGTTTTGAAAAACACCAATTTTGAAAATACATTGAAACCCAACCACTGTTAAGAGAAAAGGGACTCTGAAAGCCATACGATCAGGGCAGAGATGGATTTGGACTCTCTCCTGGGAGACCACTTCTGAGCTACAGTTTGTTAGTGTGGATAGTGGATTATGCTCCCGCCTCTGGCACAACCTGCAACACCTTGTGATGGCTGCCTCTAAGAGCTGTCTCCAGTTGCCTGATTATAGCTGTCTGATCTACCTCACTGACTTGTGCCACCTTTAGAGCTGTCTCCTGTTGTTGCCTCTGGTGCTTCCTAGCCCGACTTACAGATCTGGCTTCAGCAACACCACTGTGATCACTTCCAGCTGCTGCCTTGAGTTGGGTACTGGCCCACTCCTTATCAGTGTGCCACCAGCTCCAGGTTCTCATTGTAAGGACAACACCGTCTTTCACGAGCAGCTTTTGGTTTGGACTACTGGTCACTGCAGACATTATCTGTGGTAAGAAAGATGGTTATTTGTGGCTCTAGAATGTTTTCTTTATCTCTCCCAATTTCACCTTGTAAATAAATCATGCTATTTTTATACTATGTGTTTGAGTCATGTCTTATTTTAAGCACACCAATGAGAAACCATGAACTGTGATATTTCCCAGGTTTGCAGTTTCATGTACAGCTTTCCTTTTTTTTCATATGTTTATTTTGATTGATGTCTGACATTAATTTGGGGAAATTCTCAGTTATTTTTGTTTCAAATATTGTTTCTATGTCTTTTCATCTTCCCTCTCCTGCTATTTCCATTATGGTTTTGTTATACTTTTCACAATTTTTTCCATAGGTCTTAGATATACTGCTATTTTTATAATCATTTTTCACTTTGCATTTTAGTTTTGGACTCTATTTTCATATCTTCAAGCTCAGAGATTTTTTTTCTCAGCTGAGTTTAGTTATTAATGAACCATCAAAGACATTCTTTACTTCTGTTATACTGTTGATCTCTAGCGTTTCTTTGTTTCTTTCTTAGAATTTCCATCTCTCTGATTATATTACCCATCTATTCTTATATGATGTCTATGCTTTCTATGAAAACCTTTAGCATAAACTCCCAGTGTTCTTTCTAAAATCACTGGTTTGATAATTTCAACATTCCAACCATATCTGATGCTAGTTATGATACATGCTGAGTATTTCCAAACTATATTTTGCCTTTAGTGTGCCTTATAGTTTTCATTAAATAGTGGAAATGATGTACTTGGTAAGAGGAACTGCAGTAATTAATCCTTTTCTAATGCAGAAGTAAAGGCGTGGGGAAGGAAGCATTCTATTGTCCTATGATTGAATATCAGTCTTTTGGTAAGGCTGTTCCCCTGGACTGTAACTTCACTAGCTCCCCAGAGGTAGGATAAGAAAGCAGCAGGATCCTTCACAATGGTCCCTCTCCCTTTTCTTGTCAGTGTCCTGAGGGGACTGTTTTTCCTCTTATAGTTGCTCTGATGATCTAGTCAAACTTCTGAATATGAAACTCACAATAGCATGAGGATTCCCCTATAATTTGATTTCCTAGAAATTTTTCTCCTAGAATTTTTAACTCTCAAGCTAGTTCACATGGAGCTCCCTGCAATTTGTCAATTACTGTTTAGGTTTTCCCGCTTGGACATTGATTCCTACCAGATTTTCTGCTCATGAAATTTGTAAATTGTTATTCTTTGTACCTACCCACCTGTCTCTCCAATTTTTAAGGCAGTAGTTTGTCCTAAGAATGCATTTCTCTGACAATTCTAAGAAAAGTTGATTTTCAGTTCATACAGCTTTTAATTTGTGTTAGCATAGAGTGATAACTTCTAATCTTCTTTCATTCTGGATTGGAAAACAAAAGTCAACCACAGTTTTGTAATCTTGAAGAACTTAGTTTAAATAAAGATAGCAATGTTAACAAATATAAGAGCTAAATCTGAGATCAAGCAGAGGTAACAAGGAACATTTTGAATTTCTGAAGCTGATATTAAGTTATAGTTTCCTCATTAAAGTCAACTGAAAAAACTTACACCAATCAAACAAGATGTTGAAAAAACTAAAAATCAGGAAGTGAGTCAAAGGATATTCTCCATATATACTAATTGCCCCAGTGTAAAAAAAATATTTTCTGAAACATAGATTTGGATCCAAAGAAAATAAAGAAAAAGGAGGAGAACAAAGGTAAGAATATAGTGAAGCAATATTTACAAAATTTGTAGAAGAATTTCATACTGGTTAAACTAAAAATAAGGAATAGGTAGACATTTCATATGTGAGTAATTCATTAATGCACTTTTTACCTATAATTATTGTAAAATTCCTTATTGTAAAAAAAATAAACAACAACAAAACACTTGGCTGGTATTGCAAACTAAATTATTTGAAAATTAATATAACAATCAATTACAAATGATGGGTTGCATTACAATATTTTAAAGAGTCCTGACATCCTTGATAATAAAGGAAAACCCTCAGATAATAAAGGGAAGCCCTCAGAACCTGTATTTAAAGATTAAGCTATAAGCAGGGCTCAGAATGAGGGTCTGAGTTTGTGGCCATTCTAACAGGTGGGGAGGTTTGATGCTTTGCAGAGATTAGTGGACAGAAATTTCAATGTCTTAATAAGGCAGAAGACACTATCTCAGTGAAGTAAGATTGCAAGTAACCTTATTTCTATCTTTAATTCTCATGGAAAACGGAAATACAGAACGTGAGAATTCAAAGCAGTAGGCCTGGGTGTCATGAATTTAAGATCAAATTTACATCAGCAACTTGATCCAGATCTTTCAAGCACAGAAATTCAAGTGAAAATTGGGCTTGAGTCAGCACTGTTCCAAAAATTATTTGTTATGAGCATATGCAAACCACTCTAGAAAGATGTTTCTACAAAGCAGCTACATATGATTGTGATACATAAACACACATGTACATAACTTCTCACTAAAGGTGAATTCACAATTTTAAGTATACAAAATGCAAAAGGAAGTATTTATGTCATATTAAACCATATCAATGTATTTTTCATATTTTAGACATGTGGAAACATGAAATATTGAAATTTTAATCCACAACTGTTTTTCCCCCTCCTTAAAAATTATGAGGAGAAAGACTGCATCTTACACTTGATGACATTTTAGATGTTAGGAAATATATAAATCTGTAATGAGGAAAGTTAAATAAATACCAGAAAACCTACTGAAATAACAAGTATTTAGATGACAGATGGATAATCTAAAGACCTTATGAAATTACTAGGATTAAAATAATTTTTAAAGTAATTGGAAGAGTAGGAAAATAAGATATTTTAAAAGATGGGAGGATTAAAAATCACCAAAATAAACTTTCTAGAAATAAAAATATATTCAGGATGGCAAAAATAAAAGGATGATCAAGCTAAAGATAAAATTATACAAAGATGAAGACAGCAATTAAGAAAAGGAAATAAATAATGGAAAATTCTTGGAATGCAATGTGTGCAGAGAGAGGAAATATGAAAAACACATTGAAGACTATGAAGGAGATATGAGAAGACTAACGTTTATTAAATGGGGATTCCAGAAAGTAAAATAGAGAAAAGTGATGAAAGACAAAGTTCAAGGAAGCAATCAATGAGAATTCACTAGAAATATTAAAAATATATTGTGTCTCATTAGTGCAATAACTTATAACGTGGTTAAGTAAACACAAAACAACACCTATATAGAATATCCAACTTAACCTAGAACTAAAAAGGAAATTGAAATATATTTAAAAATAAAGAACAGCAACAACAACAAAAAAAACACTCCCTAATGAACTTACAAAACACGGATGGGTACATTTTGAGGCTTTACACAGTTGTTAAAAGAAAGAAAAAGAGACTGCAAATTTATGAGCTATTCCTTCATTCAAAAAAGCACAAAAATAATAAAAAAGTAAACTCTAAGAAAGCAAAAGGAAAGAAATTATAAGTAGAAAAACTGAAATTACAAAAAATGGGAAAAAAATGAATAAGAAAGATTAAGAAAAACAGTAGCCAAAGATAAATCTCAAGTGTAACAATGTTCTTCATTGTATCTATCTGGTTTGGGGGAAGGAGGAAAGATTGAAATTATGTGGAAACTGAACAGAGAACTGGTTTAGAAGAAAGCAGTGCTGTTAAGGCCTCAATTTAGTACATGATTTTCTTAAAAGTTGGCATAATTTTAATTTTATTGTAGTTATCACCTTTGGACACTGATTATTTTGGAGAAGCAATCACAGAAACCTGAAAAATCAAGGCCTGATGAAAATCCTAAATAAACCATGATTGAGAAGCACAACTCTAAACTGCAAAGGTGTTTTAAATATACCAATTCAAATTGTGCATTTCTTCTCTGCTGAGAAATGTGATTTTCCATAGATTAAAAGCATAAGGGAATGTGTTAAGTAAAAGAATTAGATTAAAACAAGTCACTGTTTAGTGAGTTAAGATGGCATGCAAAGATGAAAGAAAATGCAATAGTAATAGAAAGCATCTGTTAATAGAATGCAGGATCATGGTTTAATTTGTTTATAAAACATTGCCAATAAAATTTACTTAATTATACATTTACTTCTAATGTGTGAGTGGCTCATTGTTTTACATTTGTATATCTGACCGAGGGTTTTCTATACATTTTATCATTTACTCAATTTTTTAGCTAGTAACTAGTTGTCTCAGTATCCCTTATTGATTTGTCTTTTCTCATAAATTTTAACTTGGACTTTATATATATGGTGCTGGTTCCTTTACCAAATCTTTCAGTGTTGAGTTGTTGAGGTTTTAAATCATGGACCCTCTTTGTTTTTCTTTTGAGTGTAGGAATATTCATGGTTTTAAATTCCATTTCCGGGGCCTCCCTGGTGGTGCAGTGGTTGAGCGCTGCACTGTGGAGATGTCAGCAGCACGCAATATGAGTTTGATGCCCAGCCAGAGAGAATCCCACATGGTGCAGCAGACCTCTCCTGCCTCGCCAGCTGCTCCCCTCAGCAGTGGATTTCTGATCCGCCTGTTCTGCTCCCCACTCTGTCTCTGGTGAACCCTCTTGCTGCCCCACGCCTCTGGCCTGTACCCCAGCTTGTATGTATAAATACATAAGTCTTTAAAAAAATAAATAAATTCCATTTCTATGGTGACCATAACCATATTTATATTCACAGGCCAGATATTTACTCTGACAACCAGACTAAACTTATTCAGCTTTCTTCATTAGATCTCTACATAGAAAGATGAGACCCTTTATTTTGCCTACAAAACATGACTCCGGTCCATGGTATTCCCCTAAATCAAAAATCAAGAGCACTAAATACCAATATTCTAAACTAGAAATTTAGAAAACTTATCCTTGAGGCAACATTTTCCAATGACTCTTCTTCTTTCACATCTAACTTTCAGCACAGTCTATGTTCTGACTGAGAATTATACAGACATAATAAAAATGCTGACAGTGAAACAGCCTTTGTGCACCATTTTTTTTTGCTAGTCATGTCAATTTCTTTTTATTGATCCAGTCTTTCTTAAAAATTTGATGCCTTATTCATCATGGATTTTTATGCATTAATTTTGATGGTTTTAAATAAATTAATTATTTTGAATGTATTTATTTTGGAAAAAACTGATTTTTTTTCTTTTCTTTTAGTTTAGATTTTATTGCAGTAACATTGTTCTGACTCATATTGAAACAGTTCAAAAACAACAAATGTTTCTGGGGATGTACAGAAAAAGGAACCGTCTTATACTGTTGGCTATATGCAGTAATTTCTTTTCAGAACAGCTGGAGCTCTGAAAAGTCAATGTTGGAATAAATACACTACTTTGCCAGAAGAACTTCTTTTCTTCATCACCTGGAAGGTGTTTCTGAAAAATAGCCACATGAATCTATATAGAATAACTGCTAAATGGAAGGGTCTTTCTTTTGGGGAAAAAGTACAAAGCAAATGTAATCAATTGCCATCATTTTTGTTTCATTATATACTTTGAATAACCATCCTTTCAAGTAGTAGGTTATTTTAAATCTATTTTACAATGCTGAAATTTTATATTAAAAATAACTTTTTAAAGTCTCTTTTCTTGCATGCAAAATTTGCCCCTTTCTATAATTTGTGCTATCTCTCATTAGAAGCCTATACAAATATCAGTGAAAAATCAGAAATTTCATTTTTCTTCAAAATCTCCCAGTTGAGCTAAGTTTTATATTTCCTCTGGAAATCTTACCAATGTAATCTCTCCAAAACTTTTACAGCTTTAACTACAGTTATGCTTCATCCAATATCTGGCCATCTACTTTAACACAAAATAATTTACAAGTTATTATGAATAAGCATTATTTTATTTATAGACTTGACATTTCAAACAGTTTCCCCATAGTCCATGGATATCTAAAATGCTAAATGTCAGTATACAAATTTTAAATATAATTTTGGTTTCAGTGGGACACTATAGAGGCTATTTTGACACAGTGGTGAAACATTTGTGAAATAACAATATAAGCATTAACTGACACATGAGTATATATCCAATAATTTTACATTTCCAAGAAAAATGTTCAGAAATAGGCTTTATACTTTTTGTTAAAATACAAACCAACCTATTTCTGACTGTTGAAATGCTGGATAGTTGGAACATTATTTACCAAGATGGAGAAAAAAAATGAAGGTAGATGATTGGGAAATGAATGGGGTGGGAGGAAGGTAAGCTTGGTTTGATTTCAATCTTCACAATTTTTTTGTGTTTTTCTTTTAGCACAGTATAAACAATCCTGGAGAATGGGAGTATTTGAGAACAATGTGTATTCATCTTTTTAGGAGTGCACTGCCCTAAAATGTTTATGAAATCTATGAGGTCAAATTCTTTGTTTAGGGAAATTGTGTCCTTATTTATTTTCTGTCACATTGATCTGTCAATTAGTGCGAGTGAGGTGCTGAATTCTCGAACCACAAATATATTTTACCCAGTGTCTGTTCTCAGATTTGATAGTAATTGTCTGATGTATTTTGGTACTCCTTTGGTAAGTGTATATTGATAAATAATAGGTTTTCTTGTTTTATTATTCCCTTAATCATCATGTATTGTTCATTCTTATCTATTTTTACCTTTTAAAAGGAGAAGTCTGTTTTATCTGATCTAAGTATGGCTGCTCCTGCTTTCTTTTGGGTGCCTTTAGTTAACAGAATTGTTTTCCATCCCTTTACTTTCAATCTGTGCTTATCTTTGGAACTTAGGTATATTGTGTGGAAGAAGCAGAAGGTTGAATTTTGTTTCTTAATCCAATTTTATACTCTGTGTTTCTTTATTGATGAGTTCAGTCCATTGATATTTTGAGTGTTTATTGACATACGAAGGCCTACTACTACCATTTTCCCCTTTGTTTTGTGGTTCTATTTTATTATTTTCTATTTTAATTATTTGTTCAGTTGTTTGTGATTATTCTTTTCTTTTATTTAAATACTAAACTCTTTTTAATATTTCTTGGAGTGGGTGTTTAGTGTTTGTAAACACCCTAGAATTTTGTTTCTCTGAGAAATCCTTATTTCTGTATTATATTGAAGGGCGATTTCGTGGCTGGAAGTTTTTATCTTGGAATATTTGAAATATATCTTTCCATTCTTTTCTTGCCCATAATGTTTCTTCAGAGAAGTTTGATGTTAGCTTAAGGGTTCTTTTATAAGTCATTTATTTTTCCCCTATCAACTTCCTTATTTTTTTCCTGGTCTTGTACTCAGGAAAGTGTCTTGCTTTAGATCTCCTTTTGCTTTAGATCTCCTCTTTTTAGATCTCCTTGTATTCAGGAAAGTGTCTTGCTTTAGATCTCCTTTTGTTTGGGTGATGTTAACCTGTTATCCTGTATTTGTGTGTTCATTTCCGTATTCAGATTTAGGAAGTTTTCTTACATTATTTCTTTAAATACTTTTTTTCAGTTGCATTCTCTATTCTCCCCTGGCAGAACTATGACTCTTATATTTTCTTTCCTCATGATGTCAGATAATTCTCACGGCGTTGCTTCATTTTTTCCCTTCACATAAAATATTTGGATACTCATTTAAAACCCCTAAAGGTTAAAATGTGATGGTCTTAATATAAATTGTTGTATTTAAATACATATCGCAATAAAGTATTCTATCCTTACAGAAAGATCCTACTTATTAAGTGTTCTCATTTAATGTACATTAACATAATAATAACTATGTATTAGAAACCCACAGCTAGTATTATTCTCAGTGGTGAAAAACTGAAATCATTTCCACTAAGATCCAGTACAAGACAAGGATGTCCACTCTCATAACTACTGTTCAAATTGTATTAGAAGTCCAAACTGGAGTAATTAGGAACAAGAAAGTCATTAAAAAAAAAATCGAAATTGAGAAAAAAGTAAAGCTATCATTATTCCAGATGATGTGATAATATATGCAGAGAATCACAAAAACTCCATGTAAAAATTAATTAAAACCAGAAGCCAATTGAAAAAAGTTCAGGATACAAAATCATGCAAAAATCAGTTGCCTTCCTAGATGTAAACATTGAAGTAGAAAGAGAAATTAGAAAAAAATTTCCATTTACAATCTCACAAAAATAAAGGCACCTGGGACTAAACCTAGCAATGGAGGTGAAGGATTTATAGGAGGAAAATATAACACATTGTTAAAGGAAATAGAAGAACACGCACACACAACAAACACACAAACACACAAACACAATGCAAATATATTCCCTGCTCATGGACTGGCAGAATCAACATCATCAAAATGGCCATTTTTCCCAAAGTAATTTACAGATTCATTGCAATCCCAATAAAAATCCCAATCACATTCTTCAAAGAAATAGAACACATATTACTGAAATTCATGTGGGACTACAAAAAATCCTGAATAGCCAAAACTCTTCTGAGTAAAAAGGGAAAAATTTAGTGGTATTGGACTTCCAGATATCAAGTTATACTATAAAGTCATAATAATTAAAACAGAATGGCATTGGAACAAAAACAGACCAACAAATAGAATTGAGAGCCTGGAAATAAAACCACACATTTTTTGACAACTAATCTATGAGAAAGGAACAAATTACATACACCAATACAAGGAAAACCTCTTCAATTAATCATGTTGAAAAATTGAACTACTACATGCAAAAGACTGAAACTAGATCACTATCTCACAACATAGACTCAAATCAAATCAAAATGGATAAAATACTTGGATGTAAGATCTGAAACTATAAACTACATAGAATAAAACATAGGCAAGTCACTCCATTACATAACCTTCAGAAATATATTTGCAAATTTATCCTCAGAGGCAATGAGGGCAAAGGAGAATATAAACAACCAGGACTACATCATACTAAAAAGTTTCTGTACAATGAAAGAGTAGCCAAAATGAAAAGACACTCTACAGATTCAGATTGAAAGAAAATATTCACACACCATACATCTAATGAACAACTAATATTGAAGATCTATTAAGAACTCATACAATTCAACGAAAACAAAACAAAACAAAACAAAAACAACCACTAATGGGAAGAAGAGTTTAACAGGCACTGATCAACAGACATATGAAAAAATGTTCATCAATGCTTATTATCAGGGAAATGAAAATTAAAACCACAATGAGATACCAACTCACACATTTGAGGATGATCTCTAAAACAAACAGAATAAGCAGAAACAAGTGCAGGCTGAGTATGGAGATAAAGGAACCCTCTATACTGTTGGTGGGAATGTAGACTGCTCCAGCCACTAGGGAAAGAAATGTTTGGTTCCTCAAAAGACTAAAAATTCATCTGCCATATGGCCCAGTATTTCCACTCCTAGATATCTACCCAAAGAACAAAAAAATCACTAATTTGAAAGGAATCCTATTCTCCCATGTTTATAGCAGCACTATTTACAATAGCCAATATATGTAAACACCCTAAATGACCCCAAGCAAATGAGTGGACCAAGAAGATGTGGTGTGTATACATGCTGGAATAGTTCACAATGATCAAAAAAGATAAACTTATGCCATTTGCAGCAACATTGATGGAACTGGAAGGGACATCCTAATTGAGTGAAGCCAGGAAAGAGAAATACTGGAAGGTTTTACTTATATGTGGAATGCAGATAAACCAAAGGATCAGACAAAGACAACACTTAAAAGAGAGCGTTGAAAACACTTGAAAGCTGACTATATATCTGAAGTATCCAGGAAGGGAGAGGAGAGGAAAGGGGTAGGGGAGATAAGAGGAGGTTTGGGGGAGAGCACAATGGACTATGGTAGAGGACTAAGGGTACTTTTTTCATGGGAGAGCTAAGGTGAGGACACATGAGGAGAGAAATATTATATTGTGAAAAAAAATACCAGGATGTAAAGTAATTGTACATCATTAAAAAATATAAAATAAAATAAACAAACAAAAAGAAATCTCCATACTCTTTTCCAAAGATGTCATACCAACAGTAGATGGAATTTCCTTTTTCACTGAATCCTCAACATTTGCTGATTTCACTCTTTTTCATATGGACCATTCATTCTCACAGGGGTGAGGTGATACAGTATTGAGGTTTTCATTTGCATTTTTTATAATAAATGATGATGAACAATTTTTCATGTATCTGTTGGTCATCTGAACATTGTTAGAAAGTGTCTATATAGGTCTTTTGCCCTTTTTAAATTTTTTTTTTGGTTTGTTTTTGTTGATGAATTGTATAAACACTTTGATAATTTGGGAGATTACTATCTTGTCAGATGTGTGCTGGGAAAAATATATTTGTACAATAGGTGCAAGAAAATGAACAGAGCTGTTAATAATTGCATTATATAACTAGGTGCATATTATATTAGGTGCATAAATATTGATAATGTCTTCTGACTGAATTGTTCTCATCATCATTAGATAGTGTTCATCCTTGTCCTGATTACTGTTCATAGCTGAAAGCCTAGTTTATCTGATATGAGAATGGCAACTCCTCCTGTGTTTTAAATTATTAGGTTATGAGTTCTTGCTCCAACCTTTAATATTTAGTTTGTCTTTTGGTATTAAGTATGTTTCTTACATGCAAAATATAGATGTATGAAACTTTTTAAACCACTTTGTCAGCTTGTCTTTTATATAGTGTGTTAGTCATTTCTGTTTTTTTCTGTTGTTGTTGTTTCTTTTGCCATTTGTTTCTGTTCTTTCTGAATTGCTTTCCTTAATGTATCTATACATTTATTTATTTCTTCATCTGTGGGCCTCTATTGTGGATTTTTAGTGGTTACAATTGGAGTAATAAATTCCTATGTCACTATGATAGAGGAATATGGGTACTCTGGTAGTTGGAGAGCTTGAGGGCATAAATCCTATGCTGTCAAAAAATTGACAAAGATATAAGAAATGGTACTTCATTAAAAAAAATCCTGTCTTAAATAATTTCTGGGCTGATGTTCACTCTCTGACATTTAAATGTAAAGGTTCTGTCCATTTCTTCTCTCCCTTGTGTTTTGTTGTTGACTCATAATATTATTGCTCATGCTTCTGGTTTTCTGTTCCTATTGTCATCTGGATCAGGATTTTGTGCTTCATTTTCCTTTTTTTTAAAAGATTTATTTATTTAGGCATGCAAGCTAGGGTGTAGGCCAGAGGTGTGGGGGGGATGAGAAGATTCACTAGAAACAGAATGGGGAGCAGAACAGGCAGACTGACTGAAATACACTGCTGAGAGGAGCAGCGGGCAAGACAGGAGAGGTCTGCTGCACCATGTGGGAAGCTTCCTGGCCAGGTGTCAAACTCGTGCTGCAATGGCTCTGGATAGATTCACAGTGCTGTGACTTAACCTGTTGTGCCACCAGGGAGGCCCCATTTTCTTATAGAAGAATTCCTTTCCACATTTCTGTGGGGTAGGTATGGTAGTGATAAACTTCATTAGCTTGTATGTCTGAGAAAGTCTTCATTTCACCTTCATATCTGAATGGGCATTTTGTAGGATAGAGTATTGTTGAGCAGTTCTTGTTCTTTAGGGTTTTGAACATTTACTTAGACTCTTTTGCCTATAGTGTGTCTAGAGTGAATCTGAGGAAAGCTTAATTTTTTTGTCTTTTGAACTTTTTTTCTTTTTTCCTGGCTTCCTGCAATTTTTTTTTCTTTACTTTTCATTTTCAATAATTTGACAGTGATTTACCTTGGCGTAGGTCTTATCATATTTAACAAGTTGTGTGTTCTCTCTGATTTCTGGGCATTCATATTTAAGTTATCCCTTAGGTTTGAGAAAATAGTCAGTTATTATTTCTTTAAATAGGGTCTCTGCTCTCTTCTCTCTCTGTTCATTTTCTGTGATCCCACTTATTCTTTTGTTTCCTCTTCCATTTGAGTCTTATATTTCTCAGAGTTTCCTCATTTTTTTGTCTTGATTCTACTTTTCTAATTGTTTTTGCATTTGAGTATTCTATTTCTGAAGTTCTTCTGCCAGTCTAATTTTATTTAAACCTCTTTCTAAACTTGTCTGCATTCATTCAGTATCTCTTCTGGTTATAGCTTAATATTTTTAATATCTTTGGTGAAGAACTTTCTTTGTTCTTGGATATGATTTCTAAGGTTTTTGCATCTGACTATATGCCTTTGACTGACCTTTCAAAATCTCATTTAACAATTTTAATATTCTTGGTTTCATTTCTGTCCGACAGATCTTCTATTTCCGTATCCTTCGTATTTGTCCAGAATTTCTGTTTTTCTCATTTTACTTGTCCATCTTGTGTTCACATGTTCTTTGCTTCCTTGGCCATGCGTATGCTTTATTTGCATTTATTTATTTATTTGTATATATTTTTATGTATTTACTTATTTACTTACTTATTTTTGTGATCTTGGCAATGAGCATTTAATTTTGTTTGTTTCTCTTATTAGTTTATCTTTGCATGAGTTGGGGCAAGAAGGGAGCTGGGCTTTAAATACCTGATCTCAGTCTGAGTGGTATAGCTGGTTCCCTCTGCTTCCTGTCCTTTCTCTCCAAAGCAAGCTGTATTTGGTGCTTTAATCATCTTAACTTCCCAACCTGCTTCCCTGCTGCTCCTTTCTCCCTCAGGTCATGATCTCCAAAGTTTAAGTCTCCTGGACTAAATTGGGTATGGCAGGCAGGCAGTGCCCAAGTAGGGTGTGTGCCACATTGTTGTTTGACTTTGGCCACTAACAATTGCTGTTGCAACCCTGCCCTCACCATGGTCATGTGACTTCTACAGTGCTACAAGATCTGTTTGCTATTTGTTACTTTCCCAAGGGAAAGGCTAACTCACAAATTCTTTCTATTTTGCCTGCAATGGAGTCTGGCCTGGCTTAGCTTAGCATCTCTTTGATTGCTTCTGGAAGGAGCTTTCTATGCCCACACTGGTTTAGGGTAAATGAAAGTGTCATCAGGTTTATCCACCCTCCACTCAGTGACAGACCTCTGCAGGCCTACACGAATGCCTGATGGCAGGCAGCTGAAGCAGGGTGTGGGCATGTGTGAGTGGGCACACCTGAGCCCAGACTGGGCTTATAAGCAGAGAAGAAGTAGCAGAAGCAGCAAAAGGAGAAGCGAAAGAAGCAGCAGCAGAGTCAGCAGATAACAGAGTGTAAAGCAGAGAGACCATGGGAGAGCATCTGAGAGTCTGAGAGAGTGAAGATTCGCCAGGGGCTGGGAAGATTCGCCAGGGGCCTGCCAGGCTCCCAGCCCCCTGGCCACCTGGCTCCAAACCTGCCCTTACCTCGCTGCCTCACACAAAAGGCCATTAAAAGCCTGAAAGACCACCGAGGGCTCCAGGATTCCTCCTTTGACCCGTCTGCCCTGCCCCATAGACAACCCACGCCTATGTCCTCCCAGACAGAGTTTCCCATATCCCCATATTGGTCAGTGCCTGCAGAGTTTTCATTACCACTACTGTGGTATCAGGCTGCCCACACTTGGCAAAGTTCCTCCAGGGAATTCACAGTGCCCCAGGGTACCCACTGTGGCTAGGGTGGCAGATGCCCAGCCCATTCTGCCAACTGGGGTATCTAGTTTCCCAGTCACACTCCCCCTCACTTCCTCCCATTCCTTCTCAACAGCCACCAAACTTAGTTTGAGATATCCATGGCAAAGTTCTGGGACTCTACCAGGGGAACTTATGGACCTTCATTTGAACAAATATATATATTTTTTAAATTGCTTTTAGAGGTGAAGGTGATCCCAGCCTCTCTAATCTACCATGTTGTAGGGGGAGTATAAAAATACCTCATTAAATAAAGTAAAATCCAGCACATAAAATAAACCAAATGGAAACTGTGGCTGAGACCAGTAAAGAGACATTTCTGGGAGAAACTGAGATTTGGTGTCCCCCAAATTAAAAGTGAGCCCACCCTGCAATCCAGCAATTCCTCTTCTATACATTCATCAATTGCCATTTTGCATGTGTACCTGGATACCTAAAGAAGGGTTTTAATACAGCATTTGAATAAATACATCATGCAACATTATGGAATATAGTCCACTGGGCTCTATAGTCATTATAGGTAAGTCTTAAGCAGAATGGTAAGTGGGAAAAATAATTAAATGATGTTTATATTATGATGTTGATATAAACATTGAAAGAATCACAAAACATCAGTGTTAGTTATAAAATTACGTATTCTAACCAAACTACAATATAAGGAAGGAAGAGTTGAATCTCAAGATCAAAATAATCACACCTTTAGAAAGGTATAAAAGAAAATTATCCCAATGAAGTATAATCTAGTTATAACTGCATACAATGTAACTTGGACAATTAATAGTAGTTATTTCTGGGTTGGGTTTAACAGATATTTATTTTATATTTATTCAAATTTCACTCAAAAGAAAACAATTTTATAATGAACACTGATTAGTTGTTATTTAATTTTCCAAAAATGTCCTGCCTTCAATATCACTTCCAAGAGGTTCAAATCCAGAAAATTGGAAAATGTGGGCCTTTATCAAGGAATATTTTCTATAAATATAAATATGAAATAAAATACGTAACCAGCACATCACTATTTTTGACTCATTACCACATATAACCATAGAACACGAAGAGAAAAAAGGATACATACACAATTTGACTTAGAAATAAAGGAAAATTGTCATGTTGAAATATCTTCTTAAAAGACCTAATAAATAACATTTCAGAACTGACATTATTATAATGAGAAATGATTGAAACATGTTAATAAAATCTATATAAACTTGACTCACTTTTAAAGTAAAAAAGATGAGATAGTACCCTTCATGGAAATTAACTAGACTTTAGATGCACTTTTTAAGAGAACTAAAGCTTAGTCAATCAAATGATAATAGAGGAATTACAGCAGATGTCAAAAACCGTAATTTATTAAGGTAGTTTTGATTATATATTGTTTCCTCCTATTTTGAGAAACACCATTTTATTAAATATATAGAAAAAGATTGATTGTGCATTGTATAATATCAACACTACATGTTTCATCTTCAAAATATAAGAACTTTTCAATCCATAAAACACTGTAAGAGAAAACTGTGAATCAGGTTAGACACACATTTCAAAGTGCTGATGAGGTTGCAAATCACTTATGCCTCACTCTCAAGTTACCATGATAATGTTTAGCACTTGCATAGCGTTTTCTAGCTTCAAAGAACCTACAAACTTAAACTAATTAATCCTTACACTACCCAGTGAGACAGTGATAAGAAGCCCCTTGAAGAGAGCATCTAACTATATAATTCACACTTGCCTATATAGAATTCAACTTATATGACATGTTGTGTTTTCCTATCACACTATTTCAACAAATCTTGAGAGATGATATCCATATGTGAATAGATGATGTATAGTCATCTATTGTGAATAAAATTATGTACATTGCACTCAATCTGCAGCTAAAAGCTAACAAAGAAAGATATATATACAATGAATACATGAAAAACATCTGGTATGTTCTGCTGCATTTTCTTTTCTCATTCATTTTATGTCTTGTTCTCAGCTATTCCAGAGCAGACATGTTAGATTTGAATAGGCTAAAACTTTTACATGGAGGATGTGCAACTTTCTATTTAACTTTTATAATTATTTTTACTTACTTTGAAGTAAATTGTTTAAAATTAAAGTCTATAAATTATGCTAAATATAAGAGAATACCATATGGGAAAGCTTCATCCAAATGAAAGAAATTTAACTACTGTATTAAGAATTCTTCTACTATAATTCCCTTCTCTCTGCAGGTAGCTTGCTACAGCAGTCTGCTAAAACAAATCTATTCCTGCAGTAAAGGCCAACATTAGGTCAACTCAAGAAAGAGCACTTTTCTCTCTGAAACATGTGATATATTTTTTCTCTGATAGGTGAAATCCTTTTCCAGTTCCCCTGGTTAACTAAAAGTTCACTTAAAAGTTAAACTTCTTTTTTATTTCAAATGATTTCTAGTTAACATCAAATTGCTTGGCCTTTACTTAATCTCTACAAATATCTAAAATTACATATACATACATATTTGCAAAATTAAACGTATAAAAGTGAAACCATCCAATATATGAATGTGCTCTGTTTTAAAGATTCTCCAGTATACTATTTTCATTGAGGTTATATTTACCATTCAATGCATGATCTACTTTACCAAAATCCCTAATATATTACTGGAGTATTTACAATGTGAAAAACAAGATATCTGTACGTATATACATTCTTAGTAACTAAAATCATACCATTTAAGTGGTCAACTTTGTTTTCAAAGACAAACTTTAGCTGAATTTGATTTTTTAATATTAATTTTCACTTTAATGTTCTGAATATTATTTCATTAAGTTGTTGTAAAATAGTATGTTAAATATTTAAATAGAATTTAAAAAAGATAGGTTGAAAATACTTAATTTCTTGATTAAATAATACAGTCATTTCCATTTTTCTTTAATAAACTATGTGTGACTAAAGAGCTAACATTCAATATTGGTGTAGTATTCAAGTCTCTAGAGACAGCAAGGCAATCAGTAAGGGGAAATAAATGAAGAGATTTTTCATGTAACTATTTTAAAACAATTGAGTATTACAATACTAATTTCAGGTTCTTTGAAATTTCAGCTGCATGTATCATTCCTTTCTTCTTCTCTTTTTCTATCTTCTCTGTCTGAAAGTGGTCTTTAATGATGTGAATGGTAGGACTGGAACATGAAACAGAGTTTGCCTAAAGATAGTGTCAAAGGGATTTCCTCAGGAGAATTTTTCTGAGCTGGATGTTAGATGAAGAGTAGAAATGATAGAAAAATTCAAATTGGTGCCGTCAGTATATAAAACAGTATGGGGTTTCCTCCAAAAATTAAAAATAGAACTTCCATATGATCCAGCAGTTTCATTCTAGGTAACTATCTAATGGATATGAAATCATTTTCTTTGAGATTGTGAGGAGTACCTCACTAGCTAGAAAAAGCTTAAATGTTCATTGCATCATTGTTCACCATAGCCAAGATATGAAAACAAGCTAAGTATTCACTGAGGCAAATGGACAACTTATCTCCATCAATAGTAAAATAGTAATTTATGGATAAAGACACACACACACACACACACACACACACACACACACACACACACACACCATAGAATGTTATGTTAGTATTCATGTATAAACCAAAAAGAAAATCTGTCGATGTGAATGAAATCTTGAATATATTATAATAGTAGGTGAATCATAGGGAAAGACAAATGCTGCATTTTCACTTACAAGTGGAATCTTTAAAAAGTTTAACTCATGGAAACAAAGTAGAATGGTAGTTTCCACAAGCTGAGAGTTGGGAGAATTGGGAAGATTTGGTCAAATGGTACAAACTTACAATGTTAAGTTGAATAAGTTTGGAGAATACACTGTATAGTATGGTGACTACAGTTAAAAATATAGTACTATATACTTGAAAGTTGCTGAATAGATATATTTTAAATGCTCTCCCTCAAAAATTAAAGAAAATGGTAGTTACCTGCAAAGATGAATGTGTTTACTAACATTATTTTGGTAATCATTTTGCAATAGATGCAGGTATCAAATAATTTTGTACAACTTAAGCTTAAAATCATTGGCAAGATATTATTATCGAATTTCAAAAATTTTATATTGAGGTAATGCTGATTTACAAGATTGTATGTGGGGCCTCCCCGGTGGCGCAGCGGTTGAGCGCTGCGCTGTGGAGCTGTCGGCAGCGGGGACGCAAGTTCGACGCCCAGCCAGGGAGAATCTCACATGTTGGGGCAGACCTCTCCTGCCTCGCCCTCTGATCCCTCCGCAGTGTACTTCTGATCTGCCTGTTCTGCTCCCCACTCTGTCTCTGGTGAACCCTCTCGCCGCCCCACACCTCTGGCCTGTACCCCAGCTTGTATGTTAAAAAAAAAAAAGACTGTATGTGATTATGAAAGTAGGTTCACATCTCTTCAGATATATGTAACCACACCGCCCCCACCACAAAAGAACCCATAGTCCTCCACCGTAGCGCATTGGATCTCCTCTTCACTTTACCACCCTCCCTCCCCATTTCCCTTTTGAAGTCTTATTTCTACAGTTAGATTTCTATGGTTTATTTCATTTAGTTATACTTGTTTCATTGTTTTGCTTCTTTAAAAAATGAGTGCAATCATTTGTTATTTATCATGAAAGAGAGAGAGAGAGAGGAAAAGAGAGAGAAAGAGAGAGAGAGTTGTCAAAGTCTGCAGGAAAGGCGAGCAGACTGAAAACCCAGGGAAATATTGTAGTTGGAATACAAAGGCAGTCTGTAGATGAATTCACTCTTCTTTTGGGAAGGTCAGTATTTTTCAAGGCCTTCAAATGATTGGGAGGTAGTATGCTAATTTAAATTTTATTTATTAGACATTTTCATCAAAGAGTACTTTCACAGAAACATCAGAATATTGTTTGACTAAATATCTGGGTACAGTGACCTATTCAAATTGACACATAAAATTAACTATTACATCAAGAAAAAATTTATAAGATCTAAAACACATTGAACTGTCCTTCATATTTGGCCCAGTTTCATGTGGGTACATATATATTCAAGGAAAGACAGAGAATAGCATTTATTCTCATAATAGAGACACCCTTAACTCAGTCCCAGAATTAGCATAGAAAGGAGATATGCACTTATTGTTTATTCTTTAGCATGAGTCTCTCTACCAACAAATAACAAATTTGAAAATACCTATCTTCTTAGAGTCATTATTCTGGGGATACCTCATCAGAGTTTGATTTTTGAGCCCTAATGATAGTTATTGGGATTTGTGATTTTGATCAAACTGATTTCAAAATCTAAAGGAAATTCTTTGTTATTTAAGAGTTGTTGGCTCTCCAGTTGAACATGCTATATGAAAAAAATCTAACCTAGTAGAAAATTTGATTATGAGATGGCTTAAAAAAATGTCTGAACTGCAGTCAGGACAGTGGGTTTCAGTGAAAAGAATTTGTATAATAATATCAAAGTTTGTCTGAAGTATGACCTATGCAGCATTTCTACAAATTGTTTATTTTTTTTTTTAAGATTTCAGGTTTTTATGTGGATTTATCTCTACAAAATATTAATGGTCTTATGTCTGTACACATGTACTAGTCCTGTAATGTTTGTTTATGGGAGGTCATACATACAGAAATCATACAAGGTCAAAAATGAGGCAGGAATTTTGGTCTTGTGAGATGGCTTAGTCTAGCATGAGAGGAGAGGCTTTCTTCTCTCTGGGTCTCATTTATAATAAAGCAAACTTCAAAATGATTACAAGTAAGGGTGAAACTAAGAACTAAGTCACTGGTACACAATTTATTATCTTTTCTGTAAACCATTTACGCTATCTCTAAAGCTCAATTTAAATATTAAACATTAACTTCTGATCATGTAAACCTATATGGGAAGACCCATGCAGTAGCTACCTGGGGTATCTTATATAAAGATAACAATAAATACAGATAAGTGGGAACTGATCCAGTGCCAAACTTCCTGGTTGAGGCATATATAACTCTATCAGGATTACTAGAAGTATCCAGGAAAATGAAATTGCTTACCTAATGCTTTTATAAAATTAAAAGGATATCACGCATTATAATGTATTAAGATGAAAAGTAAAATAGCCTTTATCAATTAAATCTGGAATTTTAGGTAAATCTCCAATTATTCCAAATCAATGTTATATCACAAAATATGTATGCAATTGGTTAAATAAAAAACATCATTAATGAAAATAAAAACATCATGATATCTAATCTTAAATTGTAAAATTATTTAATTTCTTTAAATATATTTAACATGGGTAAACAAATGTTAATTTTGTTATTTTCATATCAACATTATAAGGTTAAGTTGGATATCCTAGAAATTTTTATTCTGGCTGGAGTCATGGCCACCATATTAAACTATAAACTGTGCAAAACTAACAAGCAAATGTCTCCATCAGCATTCTCTTTTCACAATAGCTGTTAAACTATGAACATGAAAATGGTGTCTCAAATATTAAAAGCAAAGAAATGGAGTGGGTAAGTAAAGACAAAGGTGATAGTTATGTGGTAAAAGATAAAATTGGAATTTTAGTAGTGACCTTAACGAATATGCAAACATGTTGATTTTCAAAGGTATACACCTGAAACAAGCAAACAATCAATTTCATCAAGGGTACTATCATCAAAATAATATCACTATATTTTCAATAAAATGTGAAAAGTAGAAATCTATTTTTCAGTAATAATTAGTGAATCTTAATTATTAATTTTTGGCACTCATTCAGATGTGCCCTGGGAACAATTTTCAACTTCTGAAACATTTTCAATCATTTTTTTTTAACCTATAAGTGTAGTCATAGAAACAGGTCATTTGCTTTCCTGACCTTGTGCCTTTTTCTGAACCCTGTAAAGAAACATATGAACTAAATGATATTATAGGTTGAGCAGACAAAAAAGAGTAGATTTTGATTTTCAAGTCTTACAGTCTTCATCAATATGTTTCTTACCTTGAACATTGACATTAAATTTTTACATTATATTTTCTTTCAAGAGAAACAGAAATTAAGTTTTCTTTCCATGCTATTAATAAAATACTTTGAAGTCTTTCTGTTTTTTTAAATATTCAAGTTTATCATTATAACAGTTAATAGAAATTATGTTAAGTAAAGACTATATTTTCTGATTATTTTGCTCTATTCTCTGTATGGCAGCATATTCCTTTCATGGACAACTGTATTTTCATTTTGGATTTTAGAGACTTCATAATTCTTTGGGAAAGAGATTTCAAAACTAAATTTTTCTGTTCTACATTTTCTGCAAGAAACAAACAACTATACGACCAAAGATAATCCATAATTAACTCGGAATTGTTCCTAACTCACATTCTCTTGGAGTTAAGAGTTTTAAAAACTATTAGCTAGAAGTTTCTCTGGAATATGATAAGGCCAAGAAAGATTATTATGAAGTTTTTTTAGAGTTGAGGAGAGTTTCTAAGTACATAAAAATAATGAAAATATAAAGATCGAAAAATATGATCATGGAAGAAATCTTAACTATTAGAATTAGTGAAATATATACAAAGACATTTTCATCCAAATTACATATATCATTTTAAAAGGAACAACTCCTAATGCACTTTTTTTTTTTTTTTGGTTCTTTCTCTGTAATTATGCTAACAAGTATCATGCTGAGAAAGGATTAGTCCTGATGGACAATCAAAGACAATGCTTCCTTCCCAGTAAAAAGGTGAGAAAAGATGTAGGCATCCTAGTTGCAGTTATTAGGCATAGCAGCAGGAGGCCCATATGACCAGTTAGTGAAAAAGATCAGAGTTTGCTAAAGTAGTGAAACTGCCTAGTCACTATTGCAGGCTCCTTAGTGTCATAAAACATATAATAGTTTGATCTGCTGGATGAAAATCACAAAGCACACATATCCCTGACAGTTTACCAGAGTGCGCTTCCCTCAGCATGACAGTCATGACACCTGGCCAGGTAGAAACTCCCTATGCGATGAAACATTTGGCATAACTGTATGATATGTGCAACTGCAAAATCTTAAGGAACAGAAAATATCCCAAAAAGAAAGATCAAGGAATAACCTTTGTTTCATATTTAAAAAAAAATGAGAAACACGTTTTTAAAGACAAGATTAAAGTGTTTCATTGAATCCTCATAATGTCCTTTACAGTTGTAGCAAAATGTTTGAAATGGCAGAACAAAATATGCTAATTTTAATATGCCATTGTGTGATTACGATATGTTGTCATTTTTTTTTTATTATATTTCATTTGGTATTTTGTTCAATATGACATTCTAAAAATATTTCCCTTAATATCAAAGTTTATAACATAAAAGTCAGGCAAGATTTGTTTTCTCTTTTCTACTAATTGTTGACATATGGCAAAATTTAATTCCAAGATTTTTGAGCTAGGTATTTAAGTAGTATAATGGATATGTGTTAGCTTGTCCCATATAGACTGTATAGATGACTGATAGTAGTATGAGAAAACCATAGGTCTCCAAGTGAGCTAATCATATAATACTAAGTAAACATGCCTTGTCTAACAAATATGGGTAAGGTTACATTCCAAAAGGACAACATGGAATAAAAATATGGTATCTTAGAAATGGGTGTCTAACATAATCATTTTAAATGTACCTCCCAGAGATTGCTTTAAGGCAAAGGTGACCATGAGGCCAGAGGTAGATGGCTACAAGCTGTCTTTCCCAACATCTGTGTAAATAGATTAAAGGAACCAAAAGCTATAGTTTCAAAAATTAAATGACAAAAGGCCGTATCTATAACTGTACACAAAATCACCATGTCTACCCCTTCTTCTTACCCCCTACTACTTCTGGTTCTGTTAAAGAAAAGGAATGTCTGAAGACCACCAAGGAGAAAAGGGCAGAAAGAGGACATGGGAATAATTATTTTTGAAGGTGCCTTGAAATAGTAGTTCATTCTCTTCTGTACTCTATGGAAGCAGTATTTGTGCATATATATCAAACCAATACATTCAGATTATATATAGTCATAAAAATGAGCAGTTTCTAATAATTTTCTTGATTTCTTCCTATCTTTGTATTGATTTAATATGTAACAAGATCACTAATTCTGAAATATAGACATGATATGCTACATTGTTATTTTTTGTGAACACTAACACAAAAAATATGGCTACACTATTTCTTAGCAAGAACACACAAAGAGCCTTTTATGCATCTTTAACCTATCAACTTAAAATGGTCTTCTATAGTAAAATTTAAGAAAAAAATTACATATTTTGGTAAAAAAAAAAGAGAAACGACTGAAGCAGACTTATAGTAGTATTATAACGGATCAAAGGACACTGCCAAGGTAGAGGACAGTTTACTATCTACGGGTTTTCACCTGCACACACAATTATAAGACCACTCAGGTTCAGGGAACAACAAAAATAGGGTTTATTTAACAAACAGTACCAAAAAATGTTTCTAAGGCCACAAGTGGCCAGCTCTCTCATCCCAGATAGTGCCCATAAGTCCCAAACAGAATAGCATTTGGTCAAGATGGTGCTTTTCCATCAACAAGGGCCTGGAGCTCATAGCACATCAGCAAGCAGTGGGCTAGGATCCAACCCATGGTGGCAGCTGGAAGTGTTCACAGGTGCGACTGCTGAGATAACAATGCAGCAGTCCACAGCAACAATCTAAAGGCCAAAATGGATAGCACCAGAGGCTGGACTGGACAGCAACAGAGCACTGGGGGGTGGTAGCAGATGATCAGAAATGGTGGAAAGGTCTCAGAGATGACCCAGACACAGAGTGCCAATCACTAGTCAACAGTGCTAGACAGCACTGGCCAGTAGTGCCTGTCACCACTGGTCATTAGGAGGTGGTTTGAGAGACACCAGTGTTAAAATCTTTTTGTGAGTTTTGGCCTACACCAATAACAAACAGCTCTTTGTAATACCAGTCTGAGGCCAATAATACTCCTTTCAAGTGATGTCAAAAGCAGGAGCCAGAGGTACATGCAGCAGCCAAGTCTCTGAAATGGTCTGGCTTCTCTTCTTTCTTTGAAAGCCAGCTGTTGATCCTTCTTCTTTCTTCAAAGGCCAGGAACAGAATTCATAAGCTGGATCATGCTTTGCCTTATATCCTCTTTCAGGGCCCCCACCCTACAAGCCTGATTGGACCATTTTCTTTTTTTTTTTAAGATTTATTTATTTACGCATACAAGAACTGGGGTGCAGGCCAGAGGTGTGGGGTGGTGAGAGAATTCACCAGCGACAGAGTGGGGAGCAGAACAGGCGGATCCAATGAAGTACATTGCTGAGGGGAGCAGCAGGTGAGGCAGGAGAGGTCTGCTGCGCCATGTGGGAAGCTCCTTGGCCAGGGATTGAACTCGTGATGCAGTGGCTGCGGATAGCTTCATAGTGCTGAGACCTGACCTGCTGCGTCACCAGGGAGGCCCGGATTGGACCATTTTCAATCCTTAGTCACCAATTGGACCATTTAGCACCAATCAGTTCACTCTTGACTTTCTATCCAAATAATTAACTAATGATCTGATTGAACCAGTTTCATTTAACTCACACCTCATCAGTCTATTCTATGTTGCAGGCACCAAACTATAACAAGGAAATATTGGTACCTTCATAGACCCAACCTGCCTTAATGTCAGGGCAGGTTCATGGGCTGGTGGGCTCCAAGGAATCACAGCCAGAGCCAGCATCAGTGGAGCTAGAGGCACCTCCACCCAGTACCTCTTCAGCAGGGTCAGGTGTAACAATATAAAGTGGGATGGGTGGGTAGCTGCAGAAGCACTGGGACATGGGTCCCAGTTGTTGCAAGGTGGGCTTCACTGAGAACCTGCCATGTTTTTCAGGACTCTCTGGGTCTCTCTTTGCCTGTGGCCTCTCAGGCAACCACAGTGCTGGAGCTGGTCTGGTGGGATCCCATCCTCCTCCCAGCCCTGAACCAACAGCCACAGGGCTTTCTATTGCCTCCTGAACTGGAGTTTTCTCAAGTACAGAGTAACTTTTCCACTGCAGCCCCAGTGGGGCTGCATTCCCTGGGCGGCACGGCAGGGTAACCACTGCTACCCACCAGCACTTCTGGCCTCTGCCAGCAGTCTGAGATTCAGTGGGACCTCTGGTGGCAGGTAGTAAATTCCCACCACCCACTGCCACTTGCACTACCCACAAGCAGCTTCTGGGGCCCGGCACCTGAACCTGGAGATAGAGGGCTCTGTTGTTCAAATCCAGCTAATATGGGGGTAGAGGTTCCCCAAGTCTGGCCACAGAGGTGAACCTCCATGTAGTCATCCTGCAGTCTCCATTTGAAGGGCAACTTTGGCAGAACTGCCCAGAGGCAGACCTCTGAGTAGCCAGAGGGAAACTCCCGCTCTGTCGAAGGTGCCTTAGAAGCTCTGCACTCAAATATAGCTGGCACCGAGAAAGGGGCTCTCCATAGGCTGCAACTCTGGTGGCAGGCAGGAAACTTCCACTTTTGCTCCAACGACTGCTGCTTCTTAGGCAGCAGCAGGAGAGAGTCCATCCTGTCCCCTGCTTGAGTCTTGTGGCTCTGGTTTCAGTATAATTGCATTTGATATTGTGGAGGATAGTGGGAGAATGATGGTAGTGTTGGTGCATTTAAAAACCTAGTAAACCTTTATTGAACCGTGTGTGGCAGATATACGACATATAATTGAATTCTTTAAGGTAAAGATGAAAAATTAAGACTGAGAATTTTTTAAGCATAGTAGAGTTAATATTTGGCAATGCTAAGAACAAATTTTATTCCTGCTTTATTTCTTCTAGATGGGTTAATTCATAGATAAGAAAATTTTGACATGATAAAAATATAAAATCAAAGTCCAGAAAAAGCTTACAAATATGCTTTCTTAGCTAGCATGTTACTTCCTTTCAGACTGAGGATGCTATGAAATATACCAAGTCTAATTTTATTTACAAAATAAATACTCAAGCCTGTTCTCTATTCTCTACTCAAATATTACCATATTAAGTGGCACATTTGTTTGTTCCATTGTATGTTCTCTATCTCTCCTTTGCTTTCATAAGTCTCTGTCTCTCTCTCTCTGTCTCTCTCAGTACCTAAAGTCCTTTTTATTTTGGAATCTATTAAGAATAAGAAGAAATATATAAGCTATTACATCACTATGATTTGAGACAACATTTTTACTTTCACTTTCCATTTTATTTATCATTTCATTTATTTGTTTATTTGTTTGTTTGTACATGTAACAGAATAGTAAGATGGAACCTTGTTCAAAATGGTCTCCTTTGTTCTCAAATCTTCTGTATTGCCTGTAGTACTATCTGCAAAGCATCAGTTGTTCGGACAGGGCAGCCATGACCCTTCATTGTCCCCTCTGGCTCTCTGTCTTGCACTTCAGCACTAGGAAACACAACTGCTCATCTACCTGTAAAGAGCTGCAATGCCCCTCCTTGCTTCTAGGTTCTCTTCTGTGTAATTAATGTTTGAAATATGTGGAAGCTGATAGCTTGACAATATGGTCTCTTAAAATGGCAGTTCCACAGTGGCATAGAATCCAGAAAACTGAGACACAGCAGGAAAATTTCATAAACCTACCTACAAAAATTCCAGACCTATCACGTTTTTTCCTTCACTTTTCTTTCTGAAAATCACATTAACATCATCAATGATAGTTAACAATAAAAAAGGATATACATTTATAATGACAAACTAGATGCCATAAGACAAATTGAGATGCTCACCTAGAAGCTAAAACCACAGCCTAGAGAATTTTTGAAGGGAATCCAGACAAGGAGAAAGTTAAAACCTGCAAAATTCCTGAAAGCCTCTAGGAAAAGTTTTGGTTGTGAAAAGGAATAAGACAGGCTTTAGGGTATAAGACACAGGCACTGAAAATTTGAACCTTCATCTTTTCTTCTACTCTGGGAGAGGAATATCTCTAACCATGTGTCTTCCTACCTCCCCCCAAAGCATAGATGATTCTCTTTCATTCGACTCAATGTTTTGCACTTGTATGCAATCTCTACCCACTCCTAAGAGCCATATGCATGAGACAGGGTGAGTCTTGGGACTTAATGAAATGATGAGCAAGAAGAATTAACATTTTCTTTAACGTTCTTCCTTCTCATTATTTCACAATAGGTCCCAGTTAGAAATCTGTTGACTTCAGAAAAATTAAAGCTACCCAGACAAAAATCCTGTTAATAGCTTCCTTGCGAACATCTCGTGACTCCCTAGGTAAAGTTTCCAACTTCAGGATAGGTAAGTAGATCAATAGCAACCCCTGATGATCCCAGGGCATTATGGAATGCTGGCAAAAATTATTTGTACAATCCTAACCAATGTGCAATGTTGTCATTACGGTCCACAGGTTGTTTGGTGCTTGGAAAAACGAAAACCAAAAACCTAAAATCAGGCCAGGTGCTGTCAATGCTATGGATCCTCAAATTGCAGATGCTAAAACTTGTCCAAACTGTGGATATGTTACTGTGGAGATCTGTGTTTTACGATGTTTTGGAAAATATGGCTGATGCTCATACCAAAGGCTACCCATATGGTCGTTCCCTGCCCTGGGGGCACTTGAGGGCACCAGGCAGGTTGAAAGGACCAAGGTGAATGGGCAAGAAGTATCATCTTGGGCCTGGGAGACTGAAAAGATAAGAAAGCAAGAAAGCACAGGAACAAGCCCAGGGGCATGCATTCTGCTAGACACCACCCCCACAAAGCAACAGTGCAGATTTGAAGACAAGGAGAGGCCCAGGCTGCGGAGACTCTGTTATGGCCTCCAAAAAAGTTTCCGGCAGTGGACTTCAGAAGAGAAGCTGAGGATCTTTGCTGGTGATCAGGCAGCTGAATCTGCTTCCAGGCTTATTGCTGTGGCTGTCTGGAGAGAAAGTAAAGCCCCAGACCTAGTATCTCACTGAGCTGTTGCTGTTGGTGTGGACCAGAGGCTCAGGAAGAGCTGTACATCTGATCATCTCCGCTGCTATCTGGTCCAGCATCTGGGCCGTTCCTCACCTGGGCTGCTGTTTCGTCATTTCACTGGCTGCGACCATCTCCAGCTGGAGTAGAATCGTAATTTGGATCCAGGCTGCCACTCACCACTACCACGCCTCCAGATGATACTTGGCAGGACTATTTCATCTAGGAGGAGCGGCCTTTTGTTCAGGACTTCTGAACTCTGGACTCTAGGGTGAGAAAGCTGTCCACTTATGTCCTTAGTAACTCTTTGTTGCCCCTGTTAGACAAACCCTGTTGTTGTTCCCTAAAGTTGAGTGGTCTTGCAATTGTGCATGTGGGTGAAGAACTCACAGACAGTGACCTGTGCCCTATTGGTCACTGTCCTTGGAGGGCTATAGTACCCACAGAGCCCTGGGTCAGGTATGTGGATGCAGCTGATTGACGCCCACTACTGACAATAATATACGAGTGATGAACTCTGACCGAGGCCACTTTCATCTTGTTTTCTCAGCTAATAAATATTAATTCTTTGTCTTCAGACCTAGGCTGAAAAGCCTATGTATTCCCAAGTCTATCTCCAGATGGGGAACCTCTTATGCCTGAGGGAGAGTTCCCTCAAACTCTGACTCTTAGACTCTTCTTAATAACTGTTGACTCCTTACCATTGTCAGGATTCCTCTCTTATTCTTACCAGGTGTTTTCAAGAGCCCTCCTGGGGACCAGGAAAAGGGGAGGTTCCAGGTTTCCTACCCCACCCAGGGTAAAGCGGAACAGGGAGGGGAGGAAGCTTGAGAGGAGACTAGAGAGGGAAGGAAGAAGGATGGAGAGCCAGAAAGAGACCTGAAGGAGGCACATGGAGCAGAGCGACATGTGAAGAAGCTGCACTTGCTTGTTGGTCCCGGACTGGCTGAAACAGATGTGGGTGAGAGACCCATGGGGAGGCTGACAATGGCAGCCTTTATCTTGATTTTGATTTTGCTGTTTTCCTCCCAGACTTATCTGTTTCTGACCCTTTTCTACGGGTCCACGCCAGAAGGTGCTTTAGAATTATTCCAGGCTTTTGGGCTTTGCTTTGGGCCAATTCCATTTCGGTGGACTTTTACCCATGAGGGGATGGGTAACTTTGGGTGTTCGGTTTGGAAACTATATTCTTTGTCTTTTCTGTATTGCACACTAATTGTATTAAAATTCCTTTCTATTATAGATCTATATGTTTTGTCTTGATGCGGCGGATGGCAGAACCTATTTAGAGAAGGCAGGTTTGGGCATTCTGGGGTGCCCCTCTCCCTGCCCTGTAACACTTGGATCAGGGCAATTGGTCTGTCTCCAATCCCCAACAGGCAGAACAGTGGGAAGCAGAAGTTGGCTCCAGGTTTACTAGCCTATATTATCAGAGGATGAAATGGGGGTAAGGGACCTGAGGGATCCCTCCTTTGTTGGGTAACACATTTCATTTAGAGGAAAAGCAGCTTCGAATTGGTTTTATCATATGGTAGTTTCATTTTACTTTTTTTAAAAGAAACTCCATACTGCTTTCCATAGTGGCTGCACCAAGTTACATTCTCAACAATCACACTTCTGAGTATGCATCTGAAGGAAATGAAATCACTGTTTAAAAAGATAGCTGCAGCATCTCCTCTGTGCTCATTACAGCATTATCCACAACGGCCAAGACATGGAAACAACCTAAGTGTTCACCAATGAATGATGGATGGATAAAGAATAAAAAGGGATAAGCAAACACACAACTGAATCATATTCACTCATAAAAAAGAAGGTAATTATTTCTTTGTAACTTGGGTAGATCTTGATAGCATAATGCTAAGTGAAAAAACATCAAAAGAAATACAAATACTATGTTTTCACTTTTATGTGAAATTAAAAAAAAGACACAAACCTCCCTGAAATTGGTTGTTACGGGGGTGGGGGAGGGGTACATGTAAGAAGTGGCAAAATTGGGTGAAGCTTTCAGTTGTAAAATCAACAATTTTTATGGATTTAATTTACAGCACGGTGTGTACAGTTAACAGTATTGTTCTGTATATTTGAATGTTGCCTAGAGATCGTATGTGTTCTTATCACAAGAAAAATATAGCTATTTATGGTGATGGTTAACTAAAGTTAGTGTGATAATCATTTTGCAATATATAAATATATCAAATTACTAGGTCATATCCCTTTAATCTAATGTTATATGTCAGCTATTTTCTAATAAAACAGAAAAAAAATAAAACATTTGACTTGAGTTTCAAAAAGGGGTAAAAATCCCATGTTTTTACCTTCCACACACCAGATTTCAGTCAGTATCTTAATGCATTATTCTTAAATATAAAAGAGCAAACAAGTATAACCAGACATTGAAGTGAGCTTTCACAATCCCAGATCAATACATAGAAAATAGCTGCTCTGACGAAACCTGTATTGTGGAACAATCAAAAGAAACTGCTAAAAATTTGCAGGTCATTACCATGGGAAGAGAACTGGAAGAAAGCCAGAACAATGCAAGGAATGGTTGCATTAAATTTAATGAATTTTATTTCTTATAAACTTACAGAATTTTATTTCTCAGTTATGTGTATCTATTACTTCAAAAAATAAATATATACCTAAGTATGAGAGTGTATATGTCACAAAGGTCATTCCACAAAGTTACCTGTGTGGGTTTTGACCCTGTTTTCCTGCTCATTTTTGAGGACTTTTTCTTACTCCCTAAAGAGCCATTCCACATGGTCAAAAATTAAACAAAAAAACAAAAAACAATTAAAAAGTAAAAAATACTTGTTTGGTTTGTTGTTGTTATTTTGGTGGGTATAACAGATTGCCTCTAATTTCAATGACAAATTTTGTGTTACTGCTTCTTTGATTTGGCATACTCAAAGCTGGAAAACAAGTTGCATTGTATGAATGATGGGAATAATCTTAGTTTATATTTTGTCATCATTCTTTAATTCATGATCACTTTATTAGACTTATTTTAAACCCTTTCCCCACCTGTCTGTAACAATAACTGCAACAGGTAATGTAGATTTTTTTTTTCAATTTCACATCTTCTTTACAGCTTTACTCTCACAAGTTGTTTAGTTATTTTTGACTTTATTTTCTGTTGGCTTTTCGGCTACTCTCTCTGTTGTGTGAAAGAAGGGTCCAGGGCACATCCCAAAGATGATCACATCTGTTTGAAGCCACTCCACCAATAAAAATTGAATAATTTTGATCAGGGTGGTACACTTAAGTTCTTATGGAGAACACATCTGGTGAAGTGTCATTGGTGGCAAGTTTTGTGTCTGGTTAAAATCCACCAGCCAAGGATTTGGAGAAATGAATATAGAAGTGTATCTATCCACACCCTTATGTATAAACTACTCGTTCAGGGCTCTAACATTAACAAAAAGATAAGAGCCCTTGACATGTGAGTGTGTGGGCAGATTTTATAAGAATTTTCTCTAGTCCGTATTCATATTCTTTTTTTAATATTATTTTATTTTTAGGGTCCACTTTTATTTTTATTATTATTATTTTTTATATTTTTATTGTTATTTATGTCTTTTACATTTTGTATTCCCCTTGGGTAGCCCACCACCAATTCACCTGTGATCCATCTCCGTGGTCCCTTGTGTTCTTTTCTATTCCATTTTGTACGCTTTTCCTTCCCTCCCTCCGCCTC